>RXOD01004373.1:0-23312 GCA_005223375.1 Amoebophrya sp. AT5.2
CTGCCGGTCGCTTCGCCGGAAAACGGCCGGCCGTCGAGAGACCGGAACTCGTCTTCCGCCCTGCTGTCCGGGCGGCTCTCCTCCCCACCGGAAGTGGTACTCGCTTCCTCCAGCAAGGCCTTCACCTCCGCTAATTTCCCCGCGCTCCACCCCGCCGTCTGCTCCAACCAGAGGGGCAGCGGCGCCACGTCCGGCTCCAGCTTGTCTAGCCGTTCGGTGTTCGCCGCGAAAATGGTCTCCCGAATCGCGAACGGCTCGCACCCCACCACAACGTAGTGGCCGCCGCTCTGCAGGTCGGCGAAAACCTTGACTCTTGTGTGCGTGAATGCGTCGTACAACGCGTGAACCCGACCCGTCGACGGCGGACAGTACTTCTGCACGAGCCGGAGCACGATCTGGATGTCCTTCACGTGCTTGGAGCCCTTGACCAACAGCGGCACCGGTCCCTGCTCCGTTTTCTGGTTCTGGTGCATGAAGAGCAGCATCTGCTTCGGGTAGTCGCGACGGGCCAAGTCCACAAACACGGAGCGGACGTCCGACGAATTCAAATTGCTGCTCGACTTCCGCTGGTTCAGGTTGGACAACTCGTCCTTGCCGAACAGGTCGATATTCGCGACCGCGTCTGGATCCACCCGCGCCGCGTAAAAACCCGCGTGATGATGACCCTGACCCACCGGCTCGTCGTCGTCGTCCATGCCCCGCGCCCGCCGTTGTAGGGTCCATTTCCACGTCCATGTGGATTTTTTCCCCTAAGCTGGACAGTGCCCGTTTCGCTTTTTTTTCCTTCTTCTCCTCCTTTGCGCGTTCTTCCGCGGCCCGGTACTGCTGCTCCGACATCGACTTCGTCCGCTCGATCTGAAAACCACTGCCATTCTCCGCACCTCCACCTCCCCGATTGTTCAAGCCCCCGCCGCCCATCAGCGACTGCAAAAACACCCCCTTGGCCATGCCCGTCACGGCCTGGATGCGGATCACCAGGTCTTGGAAGTAGGGCATCAGCGCGTACAGGTCGTCAAACGTGATCCACCCCTTGGGCTCCACGTCCAGGAACGAGTACAGCAGGCTGCCCTCCAGCCGCAAATTGTCCCACAGGAACTTCAGGAACCGCCGCTTCGACACCTTCCCGCCCGGCGCGTTGCGCTCCTCCTCGGACTGCATCTCGACAAACACCTTTCGTAGAGAACCAAAATTGTCGATCACGAAGGTCAAAAACCGCTCCACGTCGATCGTGCCGGACGCGGAGCGGTCGATCTTCTCCTGCAGCGTGAGGTAGTCCGGGTTCATGTTCTCCGTGGCGTGTTTACTGCCCGTGGTGACGCCCGCGCCGTCCTGGCACTGCGCCATGATGAGCAGCATGTTGGCGCCGACCACTTTCCCCCACAGCTGCATGGACTGGCGTAGCACCGTCTGCGTCTTCAGCGTGTCCAGCGAGCCCTGCTGCGGCTGGAGCCTCTTCAAGCTGCTGAATTGGTGCACGCCGTCGGGCTTCTCCGAACCGTACAAAGCAACGTTGATGCGGTCGAGCTCGGGCTTCGGGGGCTCGGGCAAGGTGGGCATCACCTTGCTGTCCTCCGTCGTCCCGGATTGCGCGTCTAGCGCGGCGGACGTCATTTTTCGCGCGAGCTTCTGGTCGTGCTCCCAGGGGGTGTCCGCTGGTTTCCCGAGCGTTTGCGACGTGGACATGTTGCCGCGGTTCACGTTCTCCTGCCGATTTCTCCACTCCTCCTGCAGCTCCTTCTCCTTGGCGTTCTTCTCCTCGACCTGCCGCGCGTAGTGCTGTCGCTCGACCCGGTCCGCCACCGCCACCATGCTGGGCCCGTGCCAAAACATCAGCTCTTGCGTGTCCTCCCCGCGGTAGTAGTACTTCGCGTGGCGGGACCGGTCGCTCAGCGAAATTTGCATCCGGCGACGGTCCCGATCCTTGACGTAGGGCGTAAACCCATCGGCGCGCCACCGCGTCATGGGGTCGAGCATCTTCTGCTTGAACTCGCGATACAGCTCGGCGTCTTCACCGATCTGCTTGAAACAAATGTCGTTCACGGAATACCAGGACTTGCGCCCGCCACGCGCCTTCTTGATCTTTCGCGCCACCCGCGCGTCCAGGCTCGACACTTGTTTGCTTTTGTCCGTGGCTGCCTTCGCCAGACCACTTTGCATGTCGAAGAACTCCTGAAACGCCTGCGAGATGCTCACTCGCTTCTCGCGCGCCTTCGCGTCCTGAATAGACGCGTCTTGGTCTGCCGTGCTCTTCCCCTTCTTCTTCCCCCCACCGCCGCCGCCAGACGTGGGCGAGCCGCTCCGGCTGCCCTTCTCCGCGGCCTCCTGCGCGGTCTGCGCCGCCTTCATCGACAGAGCGCCCAGGAAACTGCGCTGCGCGTTCAGTTTCCGCGCCACGTCCGCGATCGACTTCTTCGGCGCCGGCGTCTCCAGTGGATTCACCCCCACGGGTCCCCCCACGCCCTCCTCCGCTAAGGCTTGGTCTTCCGCCCGCTGTTCCTCCATCTCCTTCTTCTTCAGCACGAGAAACTCGTCCACGAGCTGCTTGGCCCGGGCCAACATAGGAAAAGCTTTACGACGCTCGGAAAATCCCAGCATAGGCACGGTGTCGCGGCCTACCTTGGCGTTGGACTTCTTCACCTCAATCTTGTCGCTGGACTTCTTCTTCTCCATGGACATGGACAACATCGGCGCAAGCAAATCAATGATCGACGACATGCCGGGCGATGATCTTGATGTACTAGGTAAAGTGAGTGTGTAGTACTGTTTGTCTTGGAGTGTTGCTGTTGGTTCTTCTGTTACACTTGAATGTAGAGCCTAGAGTTTTGATCGATATCGTACGCCGATAAAAGCGGGAAATTCAAGGGGAATTCGTTCGTACAGAACTCGGGTTCCCTCCTTCGCTTGTTTTTGAGAAGAACAGACAGTTGCGAGCGCTTCCATCAGATTTTCACAGAGCACACTGGCAATCACCACAAGCACGGAGTTTTACAGTCAAACGGAAGCAGAAGAGCGTCCTCCCAGAAACATCCACACGGAAAGAAAATCGCGAGGAGTGCAGTCGTGCTGCACGGAAGGCCCCAAAACTCAACACAGTCACGACCACGGAAAGCAAGACAGAAAGAGGCTCATCAAGAGACGGAGTTTAGTACTTATATAGAGGACTTCTCACGAAATCAAAACGACAACGCCCTATACTTGACTGAGGGGTACAGCCAGATCCACATCCACGGGGACGAGTAGTTGCCCCACCTTAGCATACTTACATACTGAGATACGCTTGTGACTTGAAATTCACAATAACGGCTCTTTCGCTCCATCCATTCTGCCAAGCGTGACTAGAGCGCAGCAATGACATGAAATTCTTATCCTGATCCTTTTATTTTGCGGAGTTGTTTGATGCAGGCACGAACGCACGGTTTGCAACGGCGTCCGCTCTCCAACATGAACGTAGAGCAACTTGATCGGATCCAGGAGCAAGCCGGGATCATCATCAAATTTTCGGTCTCGGTATGAAGCACAACCGGAACACTCTCATATTAGACCAGGCTTTTTACGCGGCTTTGTTATTACTGCCCTAGCCCGTCTCGCTCCCGCTGGAGAATGCGAACGATAAACTAGAAGGACCTGAGAGAGTGTTGCCATGGTCCATCTTTCAGTGTAGCTCCGCATGTCTGTCCGTCAATGGCCATGCCCACTTCGACTTCATTCATACGTAAACAAAACTTGTGTGTCTGCCGGCGCAGTTGCAGCCGGAACACGAGCACTTTTCTCTGCCAGCAGCCCGCCGCCCGCCCCTTTCGCCGCGAACGATTTCACGAAAAGCCGGCCCTGCATCGGGGCCACCGCGATAGTCCACGCAATGGGCGTAGCACCATTGCCAGCTGCCTCACTTCCGGTTCCGCTCGCTGCAGTCGAAGGCGGTTCTAGTCCCACGAATGATTTTTTCGATGAGCAATTGCTTCAGCTTGTTCTGCCGTTACACTTACAACCACGACGCGGGCCACTGCCACAAATTACTTTTTATCAATTTTGTTGTACGTAGGTTCCCCCTTCGTTCCGCTTTCAAATTGTTTCCTTGTCTTCGACAGCTGCCCCTGCCCCTGTCTTCAACACACCATGTCAAAATAAAATCAGGACGCGTCAAACTATGCTCCACCACATTCCCCGCCCATTCCACCGAGCCGCTGCGCTTTTTCGACAAATTGCTTCGAAGTCAGCGGCGCAGTTCCTCGGTGGTTACGGACGATTGTGGCGGCGCCACCAGGCCCGTGGTACGTGATGTGCGACCCCCGGACATTTCGGCGAACGAGCTCGGACTCCAAGTTCAGCAGACCGAGCTTGGTCAAAGTCCTCAAGTGCTTCACTGTTTTCCGTGACTTAGTGACCTTCTTGCCGATATCCTCGAGCGCGTCCCTGATCTTCTGACAACAAATAGCCGGCTGGCGCCATGGTGTCTCTCGTTGATACGAAGAAGAACACGCTGTTGATGCGGAGTCTGCAGGGCTCACAGGGGAATCTTCGCCAGCACTCGCACCGTGCTGATTGCCGTCGTTGATTGCCCACGTAGAGGCGCTTCCTTGCTGCCGTCCGTCCCGAAATGCGTCCCAGTCTCGTTGGACCTGCGCGGCCCGCTTCTCCTGTTGCCGCCGAATGGCCGGGTCATGCAGCCACTTACACGCGCGCACGACCGAGGAGTCGAGTTCGCCTGAGTCTTTGCTGATGTCACTGACAGTTGGGCGGGTCCCTTCCGCGATAAACGTGTCGACATCGAAACGCTCTTCCGCACACATCGTCAAAACGGTAGTCGCGACGCCAGGGAGTTCTGCATCTTCGGCGTCAGCGTCACCTCCGTCGGCCAGAGCCGCGTACCGTTCCCAGAAAAATTCTTCTAACGCGAAATCGGTGGCCGACTGCGGCGCGCCTGGCGAAAAGGGCAAGACCATGCTCGTCTTACCGCCAGAACGCTCGACAAGCTCGGCGATCAGCTCCTGGTCGTAACACTCGAACTTAGTCAGTGCTGACGTGAAGCAACTTTTCAAAGAAGGGGCCGAGTCACTACCTGCCGTCGTGGTCTCCTCGATCCCACGAAGGCGCGCGCCGAGACTTGCGAATGGTACATGAGATCGGCCATGTTGGGCGGAAGTCCCCGAATATGTCTGTTCGTGGAATAGCGAGGCGTTCGCGACGTGCGCCGACGGGAGATTAGCGTCGCCAAGCCCGACCACTGCCCGCAATATCTTCTCTCCGCGTCGTGCGCGCTGTACGAACTCCGCACTTTTTCGATAGATTTCCGCATCGGACAGCCCTGCAAGAAAACCAAGACGAGGCTCGTCGAACCTCGCCTGTGTGTTAATGTCACTTCCCCTTAACTCCCCCCTCAGCGACCTCATGACGCACTGTGTGTCAAAGTCAGTAATATCCTCCTCGCGCAACACCGCACTGCAATTTTTCTGGTTGCGGTCGTTTTGATGAGTTTGGATCGCTACGGCGTCCACTGATCGGTCCTTCCTGTTGTAGCTCGACAATACAACAGCGCGCATGTCCCTGCGATAGGATGCTACTTTTTCGGCGCAGTCGACGACCTCGCAGTGGAGGAAAGCTTCGCGATTCACCTCGACATCCCATATATTGTGGTTGTGCATGGAGAGCCAAAATACGCGCTCAGATTGCCCCGTCGTAGGAGTGGAAACAGTGCGCTTCTGCACGTCGCAGTCGGCTAAGGACACGACGCGGAGATCTTGTAAAGAGTACGGGTCCATCAAAGCGGCGAAGGCTCTGTCCACGGCTGCAGCGTCCTCGTTACCGTCAGCGTTCTTTCCTTGATTCCGATTTCCGTCGACGTGCTCGAAACTCTGGTCCCGAAAGCAGCACAAAACGAACTGCTTGTGATCTGCGTTGGGGTGGATGGGAAAACCGGACGCCACGGAGATCGGCTTGCGCGAAGACCGGGAGTTGAACACGCGACTGGGGTACGCAAGCGCGAAGAGCGTGACAGCAAACATCCGGAGTGCCTCCGGCCATGCCGAGTGCGGTTGATCGGCTTTCGGAATGATCGCGATATCAAACAAAAGCCCATTCTCAAACAAGCTGAGAAGCAGCGCCAAATGCATGAGCGCGGCGTCGTAGTTCTTGCCGCTGGCGTCCGGTTTTTCGCCTGGCTGCGGAAGATGCCAATCGCGCTCGCCAGCGGCGACGCGGTCCAGCGTCTTGAGGAAATTGTCGACGGACACGACCGGCCCAACCGCTTTCCCCAGTTGCCGCAAGGGAAAACTTTTCCGCTCATCTTGTAACCAGTTCCGAAGTAGGACGTAGGCACTCTGCGGGTGGGCCTCGACCGCGGGAAGTTTCGGCATCTGGACAGTGGCTGTTTTTGTTTTGTTCTTCGCGGGAAGCTTGCTTTTGCGCGTCGTTTTCTTGTTCTTGTCGTCGCTTTGTCCGGCTGATGCTCGTTGGATGTCCAAAAGCCCCACAAAGTCTAGAACGAGGCGTGTCTGCTCCTGTTCGATAGCAGTGGCGGAATCCTTCTCACGTATTTTCTCCCCTGCGCCATGATCTAGTAGGTCTGCCGGCGCCGGCCTGCTGCCATTAGACACGCTATGCTCCTCCAGCCACTTGGCCAAGCGTTTTGTCGCGTCAGCCAGACGCTTCCGTGGCTTTCCATGCGTAATCGATAAAAGAGATGTGCTGCCAAACTCAACCATGCGCTTTGCGATACCGACATCCCTCCTCTCCATGGCTTCTCGCGATCGGCTCAAAAATGTACTCACCCGCTGCTCCTGCATTGTCGGCGAGTTCAGAACGCGAGAACTGGCCGCGCTGTTTTCGGACTTCCCGGCTGCTTCTTGCTCATGGTCAGAATGTTGTCCACCGGCGTTGGTAACTGCGTACATGTGCTTAACAGCCAGACTTTGAGCAGCCGGGAAAAGGGCGAACTCTGCGCGTGCAGGAGGCCCCGACCCCCGACCGGAGCCTGCAGTTGGCGTCGTTGTTGCTGCTGGTGCTGGTAGCAGGGCCAAACCTGGAGGGTATACCGTTTGAAGTTTGCGCGCCCCTGCTGGTGCTGGCTCACTCTTCGGGCGTACTGAAGCTACACGCGTTTCGGCCCTGCTTGCTGCAGCATCATTTCCTGGAAACGGGCCGCCTGCTTCTGTTGCAGCTTTGGCATTCTGCGGCACAGGCGTGTGCACCTTTCCGTCTGCGTAAGTCCCGACGCTTAGTCCTCCCGCCGTGTAGATCACCGGGTCTTGTAGTAATTGATACGACATTTGCGTCATCTGCGGAATTGATTTTAGTGGGTAGAACTGCAGCGCGTGCTTTCTGCGATCGAAAACGCTTGAGAGCTTTTCGCGGCCGCCCCAGGGTCCCCTGCCAATTAGTACCCGATAGCCAGGAGGGTGCTTCAGCGATATTACTAAATTCCAGTAATGCAGCTGACGCAGGGGGAAAATTGCTCCGGGAGGGTGAATCGTGACAGAGTCGCTCTTTCCGCGACCCGGGTGTTCCAGGAAGTGAGCGGGCTCCGTGTTGATATCGACGATGGCGCAGCCTCCGTAGAGGTAACCAACCTGAACCAGCTGCCGTTCCTCATCGTACCAAATCAAAGTCTCCATTGTGACCAAGTCGCACAGCGATTTTCCTGTGTAGCTCTGCACCCCACGCCCAAGCCGAATGTACCTGTGTGTTGCGGCAAGAACATCATACATGATCACGCTCGATGAATAGTTGCAAAAAACTGCCGTATTCTCTCGAGAACAAAGGACCAAAGTACCGGCGTTCATGCGGGGGAATGTTGATGGCAATCAGGTCGTCCACCCTCGCTAGGTCCGCATACGAGTACTTGCTGCCACTACCGGCAGGGGTCCCATTGCGCAATCGAGTACTTGCGCCCCCGCTGGATGATGATGCCTGGCCGTCATGGCGCGCCTCCGGTAGAGACCCTGACTGTGTCGCGCCAGGCGTTGGGACGTTCACCATGTGGATTGTGCTTGTGCCTGTGATGTTCTTCTGAAATTGAAAAATCGGTCGACAATCTGAACGCACGCTGCTTATTTCTTCGCAACTACACAAACGAAGTGCTGTTCCTTTCAACTTGTCTCCAGAACGAAGGTATCTTTTGAAACGAACCTAATTGCTTCAACAAACTAGTTCTGCTTCTGGAGCAACTACACTCTAAAAACGATGCGCAGTGAATGTGAATCGCTGCTTGACAAAATGATGTTCTTCAGAATTGAATTTTGATTCACACTCACAAAATCCAGACGACAATCTTGCCAGTTGATTTTGACCGCTATCGATCACGATGGGTTTTGACGAAGCCTACGAGTATTATGCATATGCAAGGCGGAACCGGTGACACTCCATCGCAGGCATACGCATAGAAAGATGTTGCTACCGATCATCATCAAAGATCTTCATTCCGACAGAGTACAGCTCGAAGAGGCTCATAGCGTTAAGCCTATATATCCTGTTGCACACCACCAGAAGAGCCGTGGGGTGCGTGTCGCTGCATAGTTGCATGGTTTTGATCAAGCAGAAGGTCCAGGAGTATCATGTTTAAACCAAAAGCAAGGTATCACTTTTATGATCTCTTCTCAGGCATGGGTTAGCAAAATCTGCTGAGTGGTACAGTGTGCCTTGTCCGGGTCCTCGTACAGCGTGCCTATGAGCCTCTCTGTTGATTGGTCGAAGAAATACGAAACGCTTCTTGGTCGTTCGGCGTTGTGCTCATAAACATAATCGTGCAATCACTAGATTTGTACCCTCCATCGATTTGCACGAGGACGACGAGTTCCAGTTTCATCGTCACCAAGTCACACCTTGTTGCTTTCCGCGCTATCGGCATGACTCATAAATCCGGCAGAAGTTGCAAATTGCGGAGCCTCGTTTCTCGAGGACTCAGGTCCGACAGGGCCTCTTGATGCTTTTGTGAAACCGGCAACCGCTACTGCCTCTGCTCCGACGACCGGCCCACAGCTGCTCCCATCCCAGCCGAGCAGCGCCTGTAGCTCGTTCCTGTATGCGTGCACGAAAAACCCGAGAATTGGCACCAGCACCGTGCTCCAGCCGAGCAACTCTAGCAGCAGCCCCTGCGGCTCCCGGAAAAAAACGTCCGTTACGAACAGCGCGAACAGCAGCCCACCCGTCAGTATCGGCCCCACGTATCGCAAACAAACGTGGAGCAACCGACGATTGTTCCTCAGCCACCGCTCCAAACGCGGCGACCGCGATGCAATCTCAGTCGCGCCGCCATCAGGTGGAGCCCCACCATCGCTCGAGCCCGTGACTCTGCAGCACGCGTCGACGATCAAGCAGTGCGTTCTTTCGACGCCCACAACGTACCCGAACAGCACGAACTCAAGAAACGCCGAGAACAGGAGACAATACGTCGGCGCGAAGTGGTCCACCGTCTCCAAAATGTAAACCCCGTTCCTGCACGTGTACACCAGACTGGTCAAGGCCAAGAAAAAACAAATGCCGCCCGTCACGGTCCGCCGCCGCACGTCGTCTTGCGACCTTGGCGGTGATGCAGTTGCGGGATCCGCGTTGCTTGACGAAAGTGTAGTTCTTCCTAGCACCTTTCTTGCGAAGAACGCCCAGCAACGGAATGTCGTGCTGCTGGTGGGTGGAGCTGCAACAGCAATAGCAGCAGTTTGCTCGGGGGGTCCCACCGCGGTTCTTGTTTCCGTTTCGTTCCTTCCGCCGCCTGCAGCTTCTGAGCCAGCTCCGCCTCCGTGCAGCATCCACGTGGTCGATAGCAGCCCGAGCCGTCCATCCGATCGGCGACCCAGCAGGATTCCGCTGTCCATCGCGTAGGTCACCAGTGTTTGCACCCATGCAAGCGAGCTGTCCAGGCCCAGCAGCACCAGCGTCAAAAAGAAGAACCACGAGAAGACCGTCGGCATGCTGGCTAGCGCTTGCGGAAACACCACAAACGTCAGCCCCGCGCCCTCCTGGGCCACTTCGTGGACGGGCTTCGATTCGGTGTGGGCGAGGTTCCCCACGACGGAGAAGACGACGAAGCCGGAGAGGATGGAGAACCCGCTGTTCGTGATTGCGATCGTGATGGCGTCGGACAGGAGGTGCTTGTAACCGACCGGGTTGTAGCTCGCGAGCGCCACCGCCGCGCCCGTCGCCGGGGAGAGCGAGAACAAAATCTGGCCGCACGCTACCGACCACGTCTCCAGCCGGAACAGGTAGTCGAGGTTCGGCTTGAGGTAGTAAGCGATCCCGTCCCCCGCGCCTGGCAAGCTCGTCGTTTTTACGAGGAGAATGAAAATGAGCACGAACGGAGCGATGACGGTGAAGTACGCCACCTTACCCGCAGAGTGGATGCCCTTCACGAGGCAGAGGTAGGTGATGAGCCACACGCCTGTGATGGAAAGCAGCAAATGCGCGCGCGCATGCCAATTGTAGGCCCGGGTAGCGTCGAAGGAAGAGGCACGGTCGAGAACGTCACGTTCGAAATACTCCCGAGGGTCGTGGTTGTGCCACGGAACCTTCGAAAACCTGGTGTTTGTTGGATGAAGGGGAAAATGAAAATGTTGGGGGCGACGACCACGGCGAGTAAAAGAATATCGGACACATGGAAAAACTTAGAAGGGACGGGCAACGCTACGAGATTCGGGAAGATGCTTACGTGTTAAGCGGCTTACACGGACACATAGGGGTCCTCGTAGTTTTTCAAGTTCGTTGTAAAAACAGGAGTGCATACATTGGGCAAGTAGTAGGAAGTAAAGAAATAAGACAGACTTACCATCCGAAGCTCCTTGCGAAGTACACCAGTGCCCAGCAGATGACGATTTGGTAGTAACTAAGGATCCAGACGTTCATCCAGGCGGCGATGTAGGCTACCCCCTCAAACCTGCTATGCAGTGCGCGGAAGCACTGCACCGGACCGGTTTGGTACACTTGCCCTAACACCAGCTCGAGAAAAAACAGCGGAAACGCGCAGAACACGAGGCACACGAGGTACACGACGACAAAAGCCCCGCCGCCGTATTTGCCGCACAGAAACGGGAACCGCCACAGATTTCCAATCCCGATGGCATAACCCATTAACACCATCAGAAAGTCCCCGCGACGCTTCCACTGGGGCCGGTTCGATTGGGGGTGGGAGGAGCCGTCAGGGACGGTGGTTTCGCTTGTCGTTGGCTGTCCTGCAGGCAGTGCTCCCGAATCTTGCGCGAGCTGTTGTCCCTCTGGAGGCGAGGGTGTTGGCCCAGCCCCGAGCGGGATGCCAACCGTGGTCGCGCCAGAAGTCGGCTTGCCGACGAGGTTGGGAGGCTTGAATGCAGGACCGGGCTCCAGCATCTCGGGCCCGGGAGAAGACGGCATGATGAATTGGTCAGGTGGCGAAGACGAACCAACTGCTTTGGATGAAAGAATGAGGAGGCGTACAAGAAGTTTAACTCTTTGCTAATGGCCATCAATCGATCCCAATGGCAATGCCTACACCGAACAGACAAGACCCGACGATTACGCGCATGCATGACTATGCGCAGGAGAAGCACGACCGTTCTGCCACTGGGGATGACCATGACCAGATGAGATGCCACACAAGCAAGCACTCGTTCCCTCAGGTCCTTTTCGCACGACAAGCAGAACTTCGCCCGCAGCTTGGGTTCCGCAAGGAAGTGCTTCCTTGGTCTACTTGAAAGAATGAATGATGACGTCTCGAACTACTCGTCAACACACCAAAAAACTTGTACAGCAAGTACATTTTATTCCGTCTGACATTATCTAACCCGAAGCCGTTTTCTGGACTTCTGTCCAACTCTGCAGCATACACGAAAGAATCCGCACACAGCCCCCACCTAGTGTGCGAGCTGAACTGGTGGGGCACTTCTGCTTCTAGGTAAAGTGCGGCCCGTTGCTAAGTCGTCTTTTGAAATGCTCTAAGTCTAACATCACATGCTCTAACATCACAGACACTTGTCTTTTACTTTTCGCTTACTGTTTCTCGTGCGATTTTCACTGAACCATACTCAAAAAGCGATTTCCGAAGACTGTCCGCATCTAGTCCAGTCCTCTGCACAACCACGCGCCAAACTCCCCTCTCGCGAACGCTTGGTTCACGTGCAGGACCATCAAGCGCACGTCTTCAAACTCCTCCCCCAATTGCATCGCGAGGCCAAGCGGGGTATCAAACGGCGGGCCGTCGGCCACCCGGTCCGTACTTGCTCGTGCGTGCAGCAGTAAACGCACCACCCCCACATCGGGCGTCGGCGACCGGAGCACGTGCAGGAGAGCCGTCGCGGCGCCGCGAGATTGCAACGAGCTCCTCTTGCCTGGTGGCGTCGGCGTCCCAGTGTGGCGTTCGCGATCATCTAGGCAACCGGTCGAGTCCACTGGCACGTAATCTAGGAAGTGCTCGATCGCGGACAAACGAAGAGACTCATCCGCCATGTTGTGCAGCAGATCGCCGGTGCGATTGGCATCGCATGCTGCAATGCAAGCACGGTGAAATTGCTCGATCACGCCCGCGTCAGCTGTCGGTAGTTGCGCCGAAGTAGATCGCTTCATCTGGTACGCATCTTCTATCCCGGCGCTGCAGCCACTGCTCTCCTCGTCGCTAGTGCCGTCCATGCTTGAGGTTGTGGCCGCGTCCATGTCGCGCGGAAAAGGCTGAAGAAAGATGAAATAAAAGTGAAAGATGTAAATGCGCTCAATTGTAACCAATGCATCTCGCAAAACTGTCAACAAGTACGCTTTCGTCCTCGGCCCGTCCACGCCTCTTTTCCTGTGCGCCTCTCGGCCGTCTTCGGTTGCTCCTAGCTTTCTTTGCGACCGCCTCTTCGCGATTCATGGCTGCGGCTTCGTCTGGATGATTTGCTGCGGGCGCTTCCGGCGTCCAGGGTTTTTCAACTCCGCGCAATTGCGAAGCGTACACTCCAGCCCCCTCAGAAAGCTGAACTACGTCTGGTGTTGCTACTTCGTCTCCTTCTACACACACCGATTGTTGTCTCGCGACTCCGCTTTGAAGTTGCACAGCAAGTTCTGACGCAGACGCAGGAGCCACAACCACCTCGCCCTCATCTGCAGCCCCTTCCGTGCTGCCTCCTCTCTGGTTAGGGGCGCCGTCTTTCATCGATTTGCTGCGTCGGTGCGTCTTCGCGGGCAAGGTTTTTCCCGTCCGGCCCGTGTTTGATCCTGCGCCACCGCTCGTCGCTACGAGATTTGACCGACTCGTTTTTGTCGTGCGACGCTCTGGGGAACAGGACAACGAGGTGGACGCAGCACTACTACGTCCTTCCACCTGACTCACGCTCGCATCTTCCTTCGACAAAACGCGAGGGGGAGGCTTCTTCATCTCCTCGAAAGGATGTACCACGCGGATGAAGGTACTGGAAGAAGAGGACGAGGCCGTCGTGGGCTTTGGCTTTGCCTTAGGACTAGTAGTAGGAGCTGCCGACGCAGTGCTGGAAGCACCGCTGGACGCAGTGCTGGATGCACCGCTGGACGCCGTATGATTTACCAGCTTCGTCAGGGTCGGGCTCTTCGTACAGCTCGTCAGTTGCGCGCGCAGCTTCTCGTCCGGCGACAGTTGGTGGGCAGCAGGCACCAGTGGAGATGAGGAGTTCCACGCGGTCGTTGCACAAGAAGGCACGGTCAATTTCAAGCTTGTTTTCGGCGGCGGAGACAGAGAGTTTTCTCCGCCGATCGGCAGCCATCCGCTGCTCCTTAGGTGCAGTTTCTCCGGCGTCTGGCCCGTCGCCGCCAGCGTGACGGCCTGCCGCAACCGGTCCGGGGAGGAGAGAAACTCGCTATTGTTAGTGTTACTCCCGAGCTGGTTGTTTGATGCGCCGCTGTTCCTCGTTTTGTTTCCCCGGGCGGTGGGCGTAGGGGCGGCAGACGGGACGGTCGAACTGCAACTACCGCCCCCCCTGGAGACTGCCGAATTCTGCACGAGCACGGGAGACGTAAGCGCCGAATTTGAGTACCCGGCGTACACGTTTGGTTTGGAAATGAGCATGTTGCTACTAGCGCAATTTGTTCGCTCACAGCTCCGTGGCACCGCGGACGACGGCGGGCCAGAACACATACCCGCCCTTGGTGGCGACAGCGACACGTCTTCGAGGAGTGTCGGATGCGACGCTGGAGTCGGGGATCCGCCGACTGTGCTCCACGTCACGGTTGAACTTGAACCCCCCGGCCCCGCCGCATTGGTGGAATTATATTTCACTGCGGGGGATCCGAGCTGCTGGTGCGCGCCGCTGCCCACCGCAACTCCTCCTCCGATCGACGCATTGTAGCCGTACAGCCGCTGGTTCCGATTTCGCCAGGACAGTGGGCTGCGACAGGAGGGGCTCTTCTTCAGTTTTGCCACGTCCTCCTCAAACAGAACGACGTGATCCTCCTCGCCCGCATTACTCCCAGAAGTCGTGCCCACCGCAACGACGGACTGTTGCGCGTGGTCCGCCGCCGCAATTGCGTACATATTTTCGGGAGCCGGGCTACCGACGCCATCCTGTATTCGGTACGTTGATGACTTACGATGGTCGATGGATTGCATCTTTACTACAACATCTTCAACTTCAACTTTTATCATTTATCATGGTCGTGACCGTGAGCGTCACAGCTGTACTTGCGCCTGGGCTCACCAGGATCAGAAGATACTTTGTCAAGAACAAGATCGCTGCAGTGGAGGCATCTTCATCCGTAATCCGCGAGACGCACGATTCGCGCCCAACATTGATCAGGAACGTCAACATTTAGCTTACGAGTACTACCCTCAGCGCCGTCCGGCCTCGCGCAGTCGGTTCTGCCTCCGTCCGCGCGGCGGCTGCGGCGGAGAGCAACGACGCCAACTGCTTCCGGCTGGATTTCTGTGGAAGAAACGGCAGCTGCTGACGCGCGGAGGGCGAGGTCGACGAATACCCAGGCTTGATACGATGCACCTCCATCACATTCGCCGGAGCGCGGCCCCTGACCGGACTGAACATTTATTTTCTGTTCACTTTTTACTCTACCAATTTCGATCACTAAATCTGCTTCTGCGCTCGTGGTGCTCGTCGGCTCTCAATCAATCTCATCCATGCGCAGAACGAAGTACAAAGACGGGGGGCATGGACGAGATGGACTCCTTTTTCTCGCCATGCTTGTCTCGGGTCCCTCGCCCTCCTCAGCCTTGACATGATCGCGATGGAGGTTTCAGTTTTTGGCGAAATTAGAAGATGATGTCTATTGCGGTTACTTCTACTTCAACACCAGCAACGTTCTCCTTTCTCCCTACCCGCGACTTCCGGCCACCGCAGAAGCTGCAGCGACCAAGAAATCACGAAGCCTATCCTTCTTTACCTTTTTCCTTTGCTGCCTCTGTTTGCGTTTTTGTTTCTTTGGCGGATTTCTTTTCGCAGCTTTTCCAGATCCCAGATCCGCGTTTCGTCCCTTTTGAAGTAGTCCGCCAGGCGTTCCCGCGTAACGCGAATCCCCATGCCCCGGCACGTACCCAGCACCGCCAGACATATTGTTTTCATCGGTACCCCGATCCACTGGGGATCGCGGCTTTTTGCCTCTGCTATATGGTACAGCTCCTTCAAGGTTATATTCCCCTCTTGCACTGGCGCGGCCATTGGCAGCCGCGCGCAACGGTGCAGAAACCACTTCGTGGCCGGCGCGCGGATCAGGTACTTGAAGCTCTTGTCCGTTTTTGGAAAGATGGTGACCTGTAACGGCACCTCAGGCCGCACCTGCGACGTCCGCGCGTTGAAGTCCTTGCAAAACGCCATCATGTTGATGCCGAGGGGTCCGAGGGCCTGCCCCACCGCGGGCGAGGGCTTCGCAGTGGCGGCAGGAACGAAAAGACGAAAGTGACCAATCACGGACATTTTCCGGACTGAGGAGTTGTGCGAACGCGTAGCTCTAACGCGATCAAGATCAGCTCTCGCTCGGCTTTGCCCACGAAGCAGTGCGCGTAAGTTTGGAATTGGACGGCTTACCCATACGTTTACTACATTACTATGATCAATTCATAGGTCGGAACGTGGTCACGCCGTGGGTCACTACTGAGAAGCCACGACGTTTCGCACTGAGCACCCGCGCGCTCTTTGCACCACGACGATAAGTCTGGAACAGGAAGTCGAACACGGACGAACTCCTCGAGTTATAGTAAAAGTTGCAGTTTTTGTTTTTAGTTTTACACTTTTTACGCACATTTCTCCAGGCCGCGTCTTTCGACGTGTGGGTGTGCGGAGTTCTGTGAGTTGTTTACTGTGCCAGTGTTGGTGATATTTCGTTGTACTTACGTGATTCCACCACATGGCGGCTCCATCGTGTCCACTTCCTCAAGTCTGCGGACTTCCCATCTTGCGCATTGCTTCCTGCATCGCTTCTCGTTTCAGTGATGCCTTTGACGTCGGCCGCTCTCTAGGCGCACCCCTCCGCACGCTCGCTGTGGTCGGCGAAGCGGCGCTGGCCCGCCCGACTGGGACCCATATCGGACTCCGCACCCGCACGCTGCCTGTTGGCGACGTGGGCGACCGCGCGCGCGCCCGAACCACCGACATCGCAGCTGGCGGATCTGTTGACGTTGTCGATGCGGACACCCGTTCTGGTGGGCCACCAACCCGCAGACGGTTGCTGCTCAAGCTGCGCTCCCCCGAGCGCGTAGGCTGTGGCGACCGGGCGCGGGTCGGCCCCCGGGCCGGAAGGTCGCCGAAGCCGGCTGATAAACGCCAGGGCGTGCTGCGAGTGGCTTGCGACTTCCGGCGGGAATTCGCCGGCGAGTCGTCCTCATCGTCGCGAAACTGCACTTCGCGAGCCACGTCCTGCCGGTAGTCGTCCCCGCGACGAAGAAACTGCGTGGCGATGCGCTCTTCCAAGTACACACGGTTCCGCTTTAGTTTCTCGATCTGCTTGGCTTGTCGCTCGAGGACCTGCGTGCGACGTGTTTCAAATCTACTGGGTGCGTCTTCGTCTGAACGCCGAAACGCAATGCGGAAAACGCGCATCGGGATACATGCGCCCGCACTTGGGCTGGGAGCAGCCACGGCATCGCTTTTTATTTCTTCGGGCAATTTTTTCATGGGGCCTCGGCGCGGGGGCGGGCCCCGCTCGTGCATTTCTTTGCATTAGTTTTCGTTCCTTCTCTGTCGCGGCTCTCCTTCTCCTAGTCGTTGGGCAGGTTTCTGCCTATCGCAGGCAGACCGGCGTCAGCATTAGACAGAGCACGGCCCGTCAGCCCGACAAAGACGCGCGCCCGAGCACGTACCAGCCGACGCCGGGAACCTTCGCCGACCCCATCCCCGAAGCGGGCAAGAGTGTGCGCGATTCGATCAATCTTACACCACGCGCGGCCCCTCTTTCCCAGCCCCCACCCGCCTGCCGCTTCACTCAATCAGAGGGACTGAGTGAGGGAGAAAAACAGCGGTGCCCGCACCAGTGGACAGCCACTAGTCGGCAACGAGCGGCGCGAGGGGGCAAAAAGTGCCGCCGCAGAAAAAGCCGCCATCCAGAGCCGTATGCGGAGGGCGGTACCAATAGCACCGCAGCCGTAGAGGACGGCGGGAAGGAACCACGAGAAGGAGCGCAAAAAATTAACGCCAGGGCGCTACCCCTAACGCGGGCCCGGCCGCAAGTCCCCTCCCGCTGCATGAAGGGGGTGGGGCCTGGATTGATGGCGAGAGAATAAAGCCAGCGACAGCCATCGGCGCACGGACGTCGATCGAACCCGTGGCCAGCAAGATGGCGCCGCCCTCGCTTTGGGTTTGGACCGCAGAACGAGCTGCCCAGTCGAGTGAAAGACGCGAAACCGCGGCGCACGCTCGACGCCTTGAAACACCTCCAAGCCCGAGAGAGCAAAGCGGCGACGATTTCCGCCCGCCGCAGCGAGCGCGCGGCGAACGCGCGCACAGCAGCGACGACATGGCATGGGAGGGGCGCGCGCTCGCCGCCCTGTGACGGCGGAGCTACGAAGGAAAGGCCCCAGGCCAGAGAGGAAATCCCAGGCCTCGCGGTGCCACTTTGCTTCTGCTGCCTCAGCAATGCGCGGAACAGCAAGCACGACACCCCCCCCGAGGCGATCGATGGGAACGAACACGCAGAGGCGAGCGGGATACAACTACGGGGGTCTCGGTGCGTTTTCGTTAGCGTTTCGATCTCGTTCGCTGTGTCTGGACTTGCTCGCGCCTGCGTCGCAGCAAAAGCCATGCACCCAACACAGCAGGGCCGCGCACTTTGCGAATCAATCACGCCGCGGCGGTCTGAAGTGGAGAGATATGAGGGAAGCGCTCGCCACCGCTCGCCTCCTGATCATTAAGAAACAAGACGGAATCAAGGACGACCACGACGCTGCAAAAACGCAACGGCTGGAGAGCGCGAACGTGATCAGGCTGAGGAAACCCATCAAGGCCGCGCAAGCGGCGAACTTCCAGGATTTCGAGCCCCGAGCCGTTGCCGCAGTTGGGCGGGCTTTACCGCGGGCTCGCAGTGCGGCGCATGCTGCTGCGCGACACGAGATTAGCGGGCCGCGCCTCGCCATCGCCCCGCCCAGTGCTACAGTTCAGAAATCTGCCTGGCTGCACCACGAGCCGGCGGCTACGGCTTGTTTCTACCGCGAGAAGGATGGCGCCTTCTTCACGTCGGGCCTCCTCCTTGGCGCGCTTGCCGAGTTTCATGGCCACGCCATGAAGCCCGTGGGAAACTTGGCAATACACAAGGGTGATTGCTGCCACGACAAGTGCATCCGAGTCCAGGACCATCCGGCGAAAGGATTTTGGCAGCGCCTATCTGCCCACGTCTTCGGGAGCCGCGACCGAAAGGGATAGCTATCCAAGGACGGGACTACTTGCGGCGTTACGGTGGCGCGGCTTCGCCCGTGCCACCTCAGGCGGTCCTCGTCGCCGCCATGTGCTGCGCAGCGGGTTGCTACTTGGGGCCGGCGTTCGCGAGGGTGCGTACCTAGCTGGTGGCTTTCTCGGTGGCGCCGACTGCGGTCGTGAGGATATAGGTCGGAGTCAAGCAATGCCGTAGCATATTGCTGCTAATTCTCGTAAGCTGTAGCTCGTTCATCAAGCTAAGCCCTACGAAACGTCGGCCATTATCTCTTTGGCGCGAACTAGTCGAGTGGTTAACAAGGGGGCGAGACCCTTCAGAAAACAGGACGTTCTTGAGAGGGCGGCGGCCTTGGGTTTCAACAAGAAAAAGACGGAGCACGCGCACACGCACCCGCTCGCGCTTTTCGGATTCCCGAGCGGGGAGAAGGGCCGAGCAGTCTTACTCTTACACGGGCGGAGCCACGACATGAATCAGCAGGATCAGGGCGCGAAGCTGCAGGGTGAGGACGTGACCCGGCAGGGCTACTACGCGAACCAGCAGGGTCAGAGTGAACGCGTAGCAGCAAGGAGAAGAAAACCGCGCGGATTGGATGAAAGTGGGCAGCTTGGCCCTTTCTTCGCTCCAGTCTTCACGCTCATGCGTCTCGCATTTCGTTCCACTGGAAATGCAGGAACTGTAGGCAACCGCTATCGTTGCCCCCGGTCCGTGTCATGACTGCCGCCGGGAAGGAGGAGCTGCTGTCGCTTCCGCAAGTGCGGAAGCAGCTGGCCCGGAGGACAAGGGCGCTGCAATTCGGCGCGCGATCGCGATCGTCTGCGCGGGCGTGCGAATGGTGCGAAGAAGGGCGACCCTTTGCCTGAACTGACACGCATCCAATGCGGAGCGCGAACCGTAGAGGGCGTGGAGGAAAGCGCGAGGGCAATTCTCCTCCAGCACGTAACTGAATCCGATTGCCTCCGCGCGCATGTTGGGCTAAGCAACGAGCTCGAGGATAGGCGCGCGACCATGAAAGACTTGGCGCACGCGACGCAAAGCTGCCACCCGTGCCAGCTGTCCCCCGGCGGCCTGCGAAGTTTCCTCCATGCTCCATCCTCCGCGACGCCAGGCCGGAACTGCAGGGGCCAGCCGGAGTCCGCGTGAGAGTTTTCATTGCGATGGGCGTCACTTCTCTCGCTCCATCTTCCGAAAGGCGGCACAGCGCGTCGACCTCCGCGGGCTTTCCTCGGAGGACGGCCAGCGGACCCGAACAAGGCCAGCAGCAACTCCCACGGTGTTTCTCTGTGGTGTGGTGGACTGGGGTCGTTTTTTGCTCGCTCCTCATCTTCCGGGACTGCGCGAGCCACATGCTGGGCCGCCTCAGCCCCAACGCCACTACCGGCCGGCGCTCCACAGCCGACGCCACCAGCTGGCCGACTGTGATTCCGCCCGAGCTCCGCACTTCCCAAGTGAGTCGAGAGAATTCGCGGGCGGAATCATCGGGGCAAAGCGAGGCCCCTGGTCTAGTACTACGATCCTGAAACAGAAAGGAGCTACCCGGTCGGAGTTTGCTTTCACTTCTTGCGGCTTGCCCCGTCCGAGCCAGACGCCGAGCCTGCGCCACCAACAGGAAATCTAATCTGACGGGAAGGCTAAACGTCTGCGCACCAACACCGCGGCGAAAAAAAATCGAAATCCTTCACGCAACATTCTTTGTTGCGACCGGACACTCTTCGCGCTCTTCTTCCGGGCAGTCTTCGTTCGCGAGGTCGTCGGCACGGTTCGAGCTACTGGCGTATGCCTTTGCTTTCGAGTTGGAGAAGCGGCCACCTGGAAAAGACCGCGCGCCCTCAAGCTCCGAGGATACGAGTCGCGCTATATTCCGGCCGAGGTGCGCGAGATCCTCGAGGAAACCAGCGCCCGCCAATGCATCAGCATCAAGTGGCTCGAGAGAGAAAAAGTGGAACGGATGCAAAGAGCGCGACGCGTAGCGAAAGGCTCGCCAGCGCTACGCATAGACAGGCGACACCAGCAAAGACGAGGAGAGCGGCCCCCTGTTCTACGACGAGGCCAGAAGGGCCCTCTGGGTGGGATGTGGTGGAACACGTTGGCGCCGCTGACGAGGACGAGCCGCCTCCCCGAGCCCGGCGGGGAATCCTCCGGCCGGGCACGTAGCTGAGAACAACGCCGCCCCGCTGGGTGGTGCCGTCGTCGCTGGAGGGGATGGAAGTTCGTGGCGGCGGGCAAGCGCACCTGCCGCACCGACCCCATGCATCGGGTCGCCATTCTGCCCCCGCCGTGCCACCGAACACACACCCACCTCCTGCCCCCGGGTCTCAAGGATAAGACGAAGAATCGCCGCGCGACCTCAATGAAGAACGAAAAACGTAGCGACTGGAGGAGGCCCGAAAAGAGCAAAAACAAGCGCGCAGAAAGCTGGAGAGACCGGCGCGAAGACTACGGACGAGACCGAGAATTTTGCGGACGAGCTGCAGAGCGAACAAGATCGCGAGAGGGTTGCGCGCGTACCTGAGACGTGCGAACCCGTCCGGAATGCCTCGCCTGCTCGGTGGGGCCGCTGGCAAAGCTTGGGAGCAGCCCAGCGAGCTCGCCAGCCGAGCCTCCGCGGCACCGATCATCCCCGGCGGGGATGGGCAGCGCGTGGCGGGGCGCGTGTGCATGAGCATCATGATCATGAAGAGCCTGCCAGGGCCTTTCTGAAGGCGATCAGCAGCGCACTGCTCGCCGCGTCACCGAGACGGCGAAGCCCACGGCGCTGCGGCGAACCGTGGGCGAGATATGTGGGGAGCTGCGCGCCGCGCCATTGAGAAGGCGGCAGGCGTCGACGCGATCGCCAGTGGAGTAGGGGGCGGGGAGAGGAAGCGGCACCACCCAGCGTCGGGGCCCGCCGTTCGCCAGCTGCTCGACGAACGCTGCGACCAACGCAACACAGCGCCGACGGGGCGGGTGGGGTCCCGGAGCTCCCTCGCGCGGCACGCGAGGCATAGGCTCTTGCGTACTTCGCTGAGACCATCCGCCATCAGGTGCGCCAGGCTTGAGCAAAAAGGTAGCCCAGTACTAGCATCACAATCAGCAGCCTGCTCGCCGATGGACGCCGTCTACTTGAAGGCGTTCGCGAACCAGACGCGCGGGAAAGTTGTGAAGAAGAACGCGACCACCTCCCTGACCGACGAGTGACAGGGTACGACCTACGGCATGCTGCTGAACAGCGCGACGCCCCAGTAAGGATACCAGTTCGCGGAAGAGTGCAAGAAGATGCGGAAAGCCATCAAGAACGCGGAACAGCCGGAAAGCCATCGGCGTCGCGGATTCCGCGACAGCGTCAAAAGTCTCCAACGTCTCCGGTTTACCGGCCGCGGGAACATGGTCGGGATGTCGTTTGGCGCGGCATTCGCGACTGGAACTCCGAGAAGCAAGCGCATCCGCTGGCGCCACAAGCTCCACCCGCTGCTGTCGTCAGCGGTGCGCGTCAACTTGCGCGGCTCGTCGAGTGTGCAGCAGCAGAGAAGCGGACAGCCCTACCCGGCCGGCTGAATAAAAGACGACGCCAGGGAGGAAACCCCAAGCGGATTCGTGGGCCGATTTTGTGTCCGGGTGTCTGTCGTTGTGTTGCTGAAGAAATTCGAACCGATCGCCATAACGAAGCCCCTGCGGACTGCTTCACCGACATGAGCGCCAGCGGAGTCCTCGACTTCGTCTCGTACATGGGCGAACCATCGCCAGTAGCTAAAGTTATGCACAAAACCGGGGCAGCTGCTGAGTATGCCCCTAGTCCTTCGCTATTTCCTCCGTAGGCTTAGGCCGAGAGTCAAGTGGGCGGCCGCGGGGGCGTAGTAGTCTTTTTTTCCCGGCTTTTCCCGGTGCGAGTCGAAGGCGAGTGAAGCACACCCACGCGCCAGTCCAGAGCTGCGGAAGACGGCCACGCCGCCCCCTCTGCGCACCAGACAGACCGCGAAGCAGCCAGAGCAACTGCGCCCATAGACAACCACGAACACGAAAGGCCAGCGCGATAGCGCAGAGGAGGCTGGTGCAAATTTCGACGATGGGACTGGGAAGAAGCTACTTCCTTGCTGCCTTCGAAAGCTGCGGCGCTGCCGCCCGGCCGCCCGCTGGTGGAAGGAAGGGAGAAGGAGCACTTCCGGACCTAGATCTCGGGACTAGCTCGGACTGCAAGCATCCCGCTGCCACTGCGGCAAATTCCGCACAAGCAACGAGAGAAAGGGGGAACACCGCAGACCGCACAAGCCTGATAGGCGAGGGCTCCGACAGATACCAGTCCGAAGCAGGACGACGATGCGGCTAGCGAGGTGCTGAAGGTCGTCGCGACCTTCGTACGGCATAGAGCTCCCAGGCATGCGGCAAATCCGCAGCGGCTTCCGTGCAGCCAACGCAACCCCGTCCAGCCTCAAGGCGATCGCGCGACTGCCGCCCACGGTCGGGCCGAGCGATACTCTTGGCCCAGGGGCCTCACGTATTTAGTTTTAAAAGGCGACGCGCTCCAGAGAGACTACTCCAGACCCTGGAGGCGGTGGCTGCCGAAG
>RXOD01004374.1:0-23308 GCA_005223375.1 Amoebophrya sp. AT5.2
CGGCCGCGGCCGGCACCCGCGCTCGCGTACTGATTGCCGGCGCCCGCGTACCGATTACCGGCGCCCGCGTGCCGATCGTAGCCGCCCGCGTCGTACGACCCGTACCACTGCGCGTAGTTCATCTTTGTGTTCGAAGTAGCAGGAGCGGCAGTCATGCTGTTGTTCCCGACCAGGGGCACGCTCTTCGCGGTCTTCGCGCGGTTCAGCGCGCTGTCTGCGGCGTTCCGCACCCGCTGCATCCGCTCGCTCAGCTTCGCGTTGGCTCCCCCTCGTCCCCCGGAGGTCGACGTGGACGTTTTCCCCCCCGCTCCGTGGAACCCGCCGGGCATTCTGCGGTCCAACAACAACAGATCGACGATCAGGCTGCGCCGCATCGGGTCCTCCTCCTCGCGGAAGTAGGTGCTGGAGACCAAGTACTGCTTGTCGAAGATGTTGCGCTGCTCCTGCTTCTTCATCGCCTTCTCCTCCTCGTCGAGCGCAATGCCCATCGCCGTGCGGTTGATCGGGACGAGGGGGTCCGCCGCGGAAACGGTGGAGGAGGTGGTTTTCTGGCTGAGGTCCAGCAGCGGGTGCTTTAGCAGCAGCTCCACCGCTTCCACGTTCCCGATCTCCACCGCGACGTGCAAAGCGGTCTTGCTGACGCCGTTGGAGCAGGTGGTTTTCGCGTTCACGTCCATGTCCTCGTGGTTCAGCACCAAAAACAGCGGCTTCCAGAACACATCCATGTCCAGATTGCGCGGGTCGTCGGTAGTCAGCACGCCGTGCGAGTCCCAGTAGGTGGCCGCGGACTTAGTTCCGTTCGCGGTCGTCTTCGCCCCCGCCGTGGTCTCCTTGACGAACACCGTCGGCAGCCGCAAGCTGCTCGGCCCGTACCGGCCGCCGATGGTCGGCGGGAGTTTGGCCCGTTCCGGTTCCCGGTGTTGCATCGCGCACACAGCCAAAAGCGAGACGTTGTTGGGGTGCTCCTGCTCGGTGGAGGATTGCGCCGCCGCTACTTGCCCACCGGCCGGGGGCATCGGGATGGCCGAATTACTGTTGAATTTGTGCCCCAGCTTGTCCTTCAGGTTGATCAGGTGATACAGGCCCCAGGCGAGCCGCTCTTTCAACGCCTTGCTGCTGCTCCACGCTGCGCGGGTCGTGTCGATTGTGCGCTGGACCGTCTCGATCTGGCGCTGCACGTCTTCGATATCGCGCTCCCGCGTCTTGTTGCTAGCCGCGGCCACCACGTCGGAGGACGACGCGCTGCGCTTCAGCTTCTTGGCCGACGGAGCCGCCGAAGCAGCAGCCTGCTGTTCGAGGGTCTGCTTTTTCGAAACCAAGGCACTCATCCTCGACTCCAGGTCCCGGAGGGAGCCCGCCGACTGTGCCATTTTCAACTGGGCCATCTGCTCCTGGCGGACGAACGTGAGGAAAAGCTCCGACTTCACCGACTTGTGGCGGACAGAAAGGCCGACTGAGTCCAGGATAATGTTGATGAAGTCCATCGGGAGCTCCCGCTTGTCGGAGACCGCCTGCTCGTGGAAGCAGACGAGAAGCATGTGCAGCAGCCAGTGAGGGTTGGACAGAGGATGCTTCAGGATGGCCTCCAGCATCCTCGTGGCCGCAGATCGGGAAAACTTCACCGCGTGGTAGCCGTAGCGCGAGGCATCCTGTCAAGGAGGTGAACATTTTTTCATTGGTTTCGCTTGCAAAAAGGAAAGCTTCTATCGGATTGATAGCAATATTAATTTAATATTCGGAATAAAAGCAAGAACGAGCAGACTCGATCTATTCTCGTACCTGCGAGAAGAGCAGGTCGTAAAGCCGCGATCCGTCGAGGCAGCCCTCGTGGGAGTAGCCTTCGTACGAAGTCAGCAGTTTTTTCAGCAAATCCACGTGACCAATCGACACGGCGAACTTCCACGGGTTGTCGATCAGCACAAAGTCATCCTTCAGCGGCGTCTTCATCACCGAGAGGCACTCGAAAAGCCGGTAGTTTTTCGTCGCCCCATCTCCGTGAATCGGCTGCTGCGCGGCCTTCGGGTTGTAGATCTGACCAAGTCGAGAAAGATGGCTTTTGCTTTTGCTTTTAACTTTCCATAAAATGTGGGTGCGTGTGGGTGTGCAGCCGAACCTTTTTTTAATGGCTACTTTTTACTTGAGTGTCGTATAACTGACTGAGACTCAGCGCAAAATCGACAAGCTGAAAACTCGGTAAAACCAACTACAAGGCGCAGCAAATGGAAATCTACTTCCCCATAGTATTTAGTTATTTGTACCTGCATCCTGTGTGCGCTCGCGACTGGCGAGTTCGGGATTGCCACCACGCCGCCGCCCTGCGAATGATCGCGCGCCACTTTTTCCGCCCCAAAGTACTCGTTCAGGAAACGCTTGCCTCCGTCCCGCACGTAGCGCTCCAGGTCAAGCGACCTCCGCAGCGCGTTTTTCTTCCCCTTGCCCCGATTCCAGTCGTTGTAGTTCGCGATGCGCAGCAGCGTCCGGTCGGACACCGAAACGTCGACCAGCGGCAGCTCGTCGATGATTTCGTCGTGGCTCTCCGTGTCCGTCTCCGTGTACAGGATGAAGCCGTTCTCGCTCTTCACCAGCAGCTCCCGGTGCATCCGCGCGGACACATGGTCCTTCGTGATCTTCTCGCCGTCGGGCAGGTAGTCGGTGACCACGTCGTGCTGGATGGTGATGTCCAGCTCCGCGCCATTTTTGGCCTGCGCTGTGATCGTGCGGTCCGCGACATACTCGATCTTCTCGCCGTCGTTGAAGGTCTTCGTCTTCTCCACGTGCAGGTGATCCGCCATGTAGTGGGTGCCGTCCTTCTCGAACTCCTGGTGCTTGCGGATGGGGGCCGGGGACCGCACGGACACAACGTGGTGCTGGTGGGGATCCTTGTTCGCCGGCGAGGCGATCTCATGGTTGTTTTTGCCCTGGATCATCGCCGCAACCGCGGAGTCGTTTCTTGATGTTCCAGTAGCTCCCACCTTTGGGCATCCTCCGGAGGTAATGCCGTTCACCGGACCGACGGTGGGGCTCAGGGAGGGGAGGACGTTCGCACGGTCATGGTCCACGTAGAACAAGGAGGCGTCGTGCAGCAGCACCAGGCAGCCCTTGTCGCTCTCCAGCCCGAGGCGGCGCGCAATCCGCTTCTTCTCCAGAGACCGCGGCAGCAGGGGAATCTTCAGCCGCCGCCGCCCGTCGCTCGCCACCGGACTCGTCATTCTATCCATGTTCGCGAGCACGATCTCCGCAACCAGCCCGCTCGCGGCCGGGTGCGCCAGTGTGTACAGCGTCCAGATGTCCTGCAACGACTCCAGGCTTCTCCTCCCTCCATTCGCGGACTTCGCATTCGCCTGCGCCGCAGCCGCGTGGAAGATCAGATCCTCGCACCGGTGCACCTGGCGTTGCCCGCCCCGCTCGCCCATGCCGATCAAGGTGGGCATGCACCGCGTGGGAAAGCCGCACTCGGTGCGAAACCGCGCGACCACGTCCGCGACCGCGCGGTGCCACGATTTCTCTCCGAGAACCGCGTCCGGCGGGAAGACGCCCGCCGTATCCTTCGGATGAAAACAGATCTCCGGGATCTTCCGCGGCTGCGCCACCAGCCGCGGCTTCTTCCCCCCGAAGCTGGCGAACGACGAGCCCGCCTTCGCCATCTCCAGGATTTTGGACAGCGCCATGACGCAGTCGCGCGAAAGCGCACCGCCCTTCCGCGCCGCGCCCTTGTCGTCCGGGTTGTCCAAGTCCGAGAAGCGCACGCCGAAGGGAGAGGCGTAGAACGCGTGAGGGTGCTTGCGGCTGACCAACAGCCGGAGCAGCCACGCAAGTTGGATCACGCTCGCGGGCGGCCCCGCGCTGCGGTGGCCCTGCTGCGAGGAGTTGTCGTCGTCGTCCAGGAAAAAATCCTCCTCTTCGTGGAGGAAGTCCGCGTTTAGGTCCTCGATCGCGATCCAGCGCTCGGCGGTCGTGTCGTTCATGCTGCGCATGGCGGGGAGGAGGGAATCCACCGCGCGCTTGATCTCGGCACAGGAGGTGAGCGTAGTGCCGGGGCTGCGAAGCTTGCGCCAGATGAGCCGCATCTCCGGCTCGGTGAAGGAAATCTCCTCCTCGCCGGTGATCCCTTGGTGCAGGCTGAACGGCAGCGTCATGGCGGGCTTGCAGACTGTCAAGGAAGACTTGGGATTACTTTGCATTCGAAAAAGTCGTAAGTAAATTCAATACAGAACTCGGGTGGGTTGTCAAAAAATATGTTTGGTGATCAAGAAGGAATCGTGAAAAGTGAGTGAATGTGGCGCAGATCTCAGAACAAGAATCGTGAAAATCAAATGTCAACTCTTCAATAAAATCAAAATATTTTTGTCGTGCTCCTGATGGCGGGACGATGACTGAGGCCACGTCACTGTCAGTAAAGTTACGAAAAGGATTTTAGGACGTGGCTCTTCATGCACGCAAGCACGCACGCCAGATCGGGTCACGAATTAGATTTAGAATCAATTACCATCATGGGCTACAGCTAAGCACCGAAATCCTCGCTCGCAGTACACACCGCGTTCCTTCAAAGCAACATGATAATCGGACGAGGAGCGACAGATGGTACTATCCGAACGGTTCAACGAAGACAAGCAAAAGCATCACAGCAATCATCATAGGCCTCCGAAAATGATTTTCTTGGCATACCGTTGGTTCGCCTTACCGACTGAGCCTGGAGGTGGCCATTATCATCGAAACGAATTTTTCAAACAGACCGACTGAAGACCACTTACGCAGAAGGACAAACGAAATCTTCATCAAGAGCCTCGATTCATGACAACAGACACGACATCACAAGAGGAGGAACATTCTAAGTTCTACCACTTTGACCTCGCTAACACTCGCTGCTTGAGCAGGTCACCACACCAATGAGAATTGCTACATTTTACTGTCTCTTCTTGCCGTGTTGCTGTTGTTGAATGCACAAGTCTAGATACATCGGAAGATATCCACATCCTGCTTTCAGTACATTCTCTCATGCAGGAATATGTTTCAAGTAGAGCCGCTGTTCTGCTTCTGGCACTGCCTCTTCAAATCCACTTGCGATACTTTCTCGAAGACGTGGGGTACAACATGACGCCTTCCTCGACGTTGCTGCAAAATGTAAACTGAAACTCGTATGCCAACGCTGTCGTTGGTATGATGTCGCTGTGTGGTCATGTTCCACGAAAGGTCTTGGGCTTACTTCGGCGGCTTCCAGGTGGGGTCTCCGCGCTTCGTCATCGGGTAGACCTCTTTCTTCAACCAGTACCTGTCGTGTGGCGAGCGGTTGCTTTTCAAGCACTTTTCTCCCTGAAAAAGAGCCACTAAATGGAAACATACATCAATGAATGCATGGGTCAAAGTCGAAGAGTAACAAAAGGGGAAACTGCTGTCTGCAGCGAGCTGTGCTGCAGCTCAGCATCAAAAACATAGAAAAACGTAGAAGGGGCTCAGCATCAAAAACATAGAGTAGTTACCTCTGGTTCCTTTTCCCCATGGCGTCCCACGAGTCTGCGTGGCACAGCTTTTCCAGATTTGCGCGCAGTCTGTGGCCGTTCAGCTGGAGCCGGTGGATTTGCGACGGCGTGAGTGTCTTGTTTTCCTTGAGGATCACGTCATTCACCAGCGCTGACATGCGTTCCGCCCCCTTCTCGACGCAGCTCTTTCGGATCGCCTTGTCCTCGTTGCTGGTGAAGTTGGCGACCGCCTCCTTAGAGGGCGATGAAAAACCCACTTCGTTCTTGCTGCATCCTGGCCGTCGCTCTGTTCTGCCTATGCTTTGTAGCTAAAGGGAGCACCATCTGACCGAGTACGAGACCAAATACAAATAAACAAAATATGAGACGAAAGGCAAGAGAATACAGGCCACCACCCCGTGGCGGATCATACGAGACCATAGCTACCCAACTCCCTACAAAACTCCCACGCACTCCCCCAGGGATGTCCAGGGAAATAGGTTTTTCCACTCGCCTTAACCTCCACAGCGGTCAAGAGGATCTCGACCTCCTCCTCATTCTCGAGGGCCGGCTTGGAGTGAGTCAGCGTGAGCGAAAACAGCACGTCGAGAACACCCTCGCGGATCAGTTGCTGTGTGTTGATGTTGAAGATGAAGTTGGAGGTGGCTTTAGCTTCGATATCTTTTGATCAACCGTCGATCGAAATCGATCGATGACCGCTACAGCATATAATGCGCGGCTTTTCGAAGAGTTATAACAGTCACGAGAGACATAAGTAGTACCGCATGGCAGGAGTGTTGCGCTGTGAAGCCGCCAAGCAGGTTGCAGGCCTCGCGACACACCGCCGGGTTCCACATATACCGCGTTAGGCAGGTCATCACGTACAGCAGCCCTTCGGCCTCGATGAACCGGTGCTGTAGAGCCTCCGTGCGCGCGATGAACCTGATTGATTAATTTGCACTCGATGGCCGATCACCGATTGCAAAAAGTTCGTTGTGCCGTCCTTCGTTTGACATTCTTTCAGAGTATCGGTATCGCATCACCATGCGGATGATCATATCATAGGTACCTGAATTTCTTGAGCGCGGCGGTGACCTTGCGGGGGTCGAGGGACTTGGCAAGTATTTGCAAGTCCTCCTCATGGACCTCAATGCTGCCCTCCCCGGGCTTTAAGTCTGTTGGTATCGGACCTCCCATCACCTACAACTACAAGTAGATGTAGAAAGACACAAATACCGTTTACTGCATGCGGTGGGTGTGTGTGTGTGTGTGTGGCAAAATAACGATTAACCAGACGAGTGGTTCGTGCTTCTGCTTACTTAGTGCGGCCGTGGGTAATACTTAGAAGTGTAAACTTCTGGTATAAAGCGTACAGTAGGGGGCGAGAAGCAGGTACTGCTGCAGGTTTGTCTTGTTGTACAGGTCAAGCCTCCTTTCAATCCACCTGATGTTCGTGGTTGTACTGCCTGCTAGTCAAACGGTTAGTGTCAGCACGCGCACGCCTCACAGTCCCACATCGGCGGCGAGAGCTTTTAGCGAACAACGGATCTTCATCTCCTCAACAGCTCGGCGGTAGCAACCGCGGCCTTCGTTGCAGTAACGGAGTCCATCCGGCTCAATTTACGGAAATTTGCGTGTCTCATCACAGGACGCTGCACGGACGAACATCAATGTCTGACTGTTTACACAGGTCTGGAAAATGGTTCGCGCCAGGGTAGGATGGTCTCACACTGCACGAGCACGGAAAAGCAGCAGTATTTTTAGGCCTCTCATTCTACGTCTACCTGGTCCATACTCAGGTACGGAATGAAAGTTTTTTGTAGAACGGAAAGCGAGCAGCTATGTAGCCGACGTGAGAAGCTGCAAATAGAAGTCAATGTGGTCGCCCGTGGACAGCCGCCTTCAGCAGTTCGTGGTTTGGATAAAAGAATTTCAGCTGCAGCTGCAGCACCTTTTGCGCCTGTGTGTCAGCCATCTCAACGAGGTCCTGGAGCACACTTTCCGGGAGCGCTATATCCACCTTCTCCGCCAACCACAGGTATTGCCTCTGCTTCTGCCTCAAGAGCATTTCCTTTTCCGTCGTCCTCGTCCTCGCGGGTCCCACTAGCTGCCCGGTGTTCGCTAGGTTCTGCAAGTCTCGAGCGCGCGCAACTGCCCACCGGGCGAGCTCTTGTCTCTGGTGCAGTTCCCGTTCTGTAGTGGAGCTGGAGGTGCCGCGATAAGTATCTAGCATGTCCGCGAACAGCAGCACGAACTCGCGTTCGAGCTCGTCCAGCAGCCGCTCTCGCCCGGTGCGCACCCCTCTCAGTAGAGGACCTCCGCCACCACTTTCCAGCGCAATTATCCTCGACCGCAGCCTCGCGAAGCTATCGGCCCTCTCAACCGCGGCCCCACCTCCCGTCACGTCTAGTACCCTCTGATTCGCGGCCACCGCGAGGACAGCGAGCGTCCTCCGACACTGCTCTTGGAGTTGCGAGGCTGCCGAACCCAGAACGCTGCTTTTTTTCTGAGCACTTCTGCGCACGTCCACCACGTCTTCATTACCGCCATCTTCTGCGCTCGTCTTCTCCCGCAGAATTCGCATGAACCGATCCTCCACGGCATGGAAAGCAGCCTCAACGTGTTGGCCAACGTTATTCGGTACTATGAAGATCGGCGCGTGCATTATTTGTGCATCATCATCTCCAAGCACCACAGCCTCCACTTCGAACGCCCTTCGGAGCGCGAACAGCACAAGGCGCTGCAAGTGCAGATTTCGTAGTTTGTCTCGAAGCAGCACCTCCTCTTTGTGCTGGTGGCGCTCGGCTTTCGTTCTGCAGGTGGAGAGGCCGTTCGCGGCGGACCCGTCGAAGTTCTCTGTGAGCCATTGTAGCAGCTGTTGCGCCCGCTCGTCGTCGTCTCGCTCCACCCGAGGACCACGACGAGCCTGACTCGGACGAGCACGAGTCGCGTTGCGCAGTACGGCTGCCCCTTGCTCGTGGAAGAAATCTTCGTCCTCCCCATCACTGTCCGAAGTCTGCACCGTCGTGTGTTCGTTCCCGGCTAAGAGTGCGTAAGGGTTCCTCCCGAGCGCCCTTGTATCTGATGCTCGGACGGGAGTGCGTTCTTCTTCGTCGTCCTCCGCATCCTCCGAAGCAGTAGAGAAAGAGGCCAGTGCAGGTTGTAGCTCCTCGTCGTCAGAAGTAGAAGTGGATTCTGTTGTCGGTTGCACTACAGAGTCGCTCAATAGCTGGAGAAGCTCCGGGCGAAACAGCTTTGCGACCGCCATTGCGGACAAAACATCCACAAGTGACACCGACCACGATTCGAGGTCTGCCGTAGATGTGCAGCGCCATCCCGGCGCTTCGCCAGTGCCTTGATAAGTGAGCATGACGGACAACGCGCCAGCTGCGGCCGACACCGAAAGTATCCGCTCCAACTCGGCCGTGGCACCCTCGACATCGTTTTCGGCTGCAAAACCGACACCTCGTCCTGTAGCCGCGTCATTGAGGTCGTGCTGCCCCCCGCTAACGCAACATTGGAGAGCCGCACCAAACCGCTCAACCAGATGCGCGCGAGCGGACCCTTCTTTTGGAAGAAGCAGCTGGGCTTCCGTCATTTGTGTCCTCCTGTTGGTGGCCAGCTGAAATGCGGCCGCCCCCTCCTCCGGCGCGGTCCCCTCCGCGCTCGGAACAGCTTCTAGCGTTTGCTGCCCGTTGATGCCTTCTTCTTCAACAGCTGCCTCTCCTGGATCCAATTCTTCGCCCGCTGGTTCCTGTTGAAGACCAACACTGTCGCCATCTACAACTAGACCCCGGTGCACCGGCGTCCTCCTGTTTTTTCTGTTTGTTTTCTTTGGGACGCCTACCAGTCGGGCCTGCTGGTATGACTCACCGCGCGCGGAGCCTGCGTTTCCCGAAGAGCCGCTGCTGCTAGGGGGGCCCCCGGTTTTCTTCCCCGCCTTGAGGTTGTGAACCTTGCTCACGGCTGCGCCCCTCCCCCTGTCTTCCTCGACCGCTCGCTTTTTTTGTTCTGCGTACAGGATGAAGACGCGGCGCAACACCGCCGCTCGGTCCTCTACCGCGTCGATTTGCGCACGGAAAATCTCGCTCGACGGTTGCATCAGATCCACCTGTGGCCACAGCCCATTCAGCAGTGCGTGCGCAAGCGCGTCGATCTTTCCGGCGCCGGACGCTTCGTGCCAATTTCTCGGCAGGAGGTGCAGAGATGAGCAGTTTGTCGACTCCGCGCTCTTCTTGTTCTGGGCGAGTGGCGTCGTCGCCGAGACCGCGCGCAGTAGGGCGGCGTCGAGATCCGGACCCTCCAGCTTCTCGCGCGCTTGCACAATCGGGAACCGAAAGTGGATCACGTCCGGCAATGGTGGAAGTTCAGCGTCTGCGTCATCCTTAGTTATCGGATCTTCCACTCGTCGCTGCGGCTCTGACGGTGCTTCGCTGGCGATCTCCTGCGAGGCGCCCTCCTGTGTTGACGAGGAAGGCGCACTCCCGTGGTCGTTTCCCGTACTAGTAGTGCTTCCGGCCCGCGACCTTGCGTCGCGGCGCTTTTTTGGCCCCTGCTGCTCGGCGACAGAGGATGCAACGAGGTGCTGCTCCACGACCTTGCGCCGATTGGTTTTCGATGTTGCTGCCGCTCCGTCCACCTCTTGCACGCTCATTTTCCGCATCATCGCGGCAATGTGTAGGAGTTCCATTCGTGAATATGCGCCCAGGTCCCGAATGCGCTGCAACTCGACGGCAGCGGCCTTGTGGTCTAACAAGGACAGCACACGACCAGACGTGTGGACCTCTGCCTGTCCCGCATCCGGCGCATCAGGACTCCCAAACCCGTAGCTCACCGCAAGTGACGGCCAACGCGGTGGAAGCGATTGCGCAGAGCTCGTCGGCGGGTAGAGGCGCTGCATCTTGCTCGAGAATTCCTGGTACGAGATCTCTTTGGCGCGGCGCGACTCTGCATCCTCCCGCGGATCAAACAATGAAACCACGAACGCGTCACGCCGCCTCTTCAGCGGAACGTCTCCTCCCGCCGCGCCGCTTTCTTGGGGGAATGCGGTCATGCTCAGCTGTTGCACCGCCGGCTCCACCACGCTGGTCTCAGTCATAGTCATGTCCTAAGATTTCTTTTCTACCTCGTCCTGGTGCTATGCACCTAGAGCTAGACCTCAGCTAATCGGATTCGGACAAGCTAAGATAACAAGCAATAGCAAGAAGCGCGCGAGGACACGCACTCCTGCGGAGGCCTTCGCTCCTACACAATCGCGCTGCGAAAAGAAGAAAGTATATGGAAAAACAAAACGTATAATGGTGAATTTCTTCTTGCACACGAACCTTCCCCCGGTGAAAATCGCAAGCAGAGACAGAGCGCCATGGCAGATGAACTTCCAGATGGAGCGACCCGATGCATGGCATCCCAACAGGCCAAAATTTGGGATCGAACGTATGATCCAGGCCGCGAATCGTCGTGGGCGTCACGAAAACGCGAAGATCTAGTGGTGCTGGTCACGAAGATATGTCAGATTTTTTACTCTTCCTTGCATGGATCGCGAGCACCTGACCTCGTGAACAGCAAGAACATCGCCTCGCTGAAGGGCGCATTTGTTCTCCTCCAGGTATCATCTATTCGAGTTTTAAAATTCCCGCCCCCTCTGAGAGCTCTACTCGCTACCCCTTCAGGTCGTCCAGTTTTATTTCCGCCACTTTGTCGTAGTACTTTGTGTCTGCGTCCGTGCGCAGCAGGTTCGAGAAGTGCACTCCTGCTTCCGCCAGGTCGAACATTCCGAAGTCCGCGTCACTCCCGAACGCGCTCAGTAGTGGCGTTGCGTTCAGCACCCGCAGGTCCGCCTTCTCCATCTCCTCGCCCGCCTTCTCGACCGACCACTGCCCCGTCCGCTCCATGTGCCGCACGTAGAAGCTCGTGTTCACAAGGGTACAGTGGAGCTTCACGTCCGCCTCCCCCTTCGCGTTCAGCAGGCGCTGCTGCTGCAAGTACTCCTTGGTCACAACGTCGTTCCGGATCAGGGCGTCGAACAGCAAACCCGCAATCGTGTTGATCACCACGCCGAAATCCACGCCGGCAGGTGTTGGCCGCCCACCTGGAGGAACACCAACACTCGTTGCAGTTCTATTCCTACCATCCGCCTTCATCGGCTCCGTGTGCAGCACGGCCACCCGCGTGGGGTCATCGTTCATGTAGTGGAGCCCGCGGAGACGGACCAGCGTGTCCAGTTTCGTTCGCTGGTCCATCCTCGAAGCGTTCGACGCGCCATTTGCGTTCGCACCCCCACCGTTCGAGGTGGTCGCGCTCGCGCCGCCAATCTGGGCGAAGATGACCTGCCGCAGAATCTGCTGGAAGTCGGAGCCGGGGCGCCCGAACACCTCGCAGATCTCCTTCACTTTGTCAATCTTCTCCTGCGTGTGCAACTTGAGCATGATCAGCGTGAAGTGCAACTTCTCGGGCGACTGGAAGTAGTGCGGGTTCAGGTCCAGCGCCGGCTTCGAGTCCAGAAAGTCCTTGAACTTCACCTTGACAAACTCGCTCACGGAAACCGGAATGTTCAAAAAGTGCGTCATCGGAATCTTCGCGTCAGCCTCCTCGGCAGTAAACCTGAATTCTTGATTGATGGGGGAAAGTGCGAAGGGAAGATGACCCATGAAGATTCTTGTGCTGGGAACAACAACAAATCGTGAGGTCAACATCATCTCAGCCGCAGTTTCTTGGTGCAGCTGTGCCTGGCTAAGCAGGCCTAAACCGCACTCGTTCGCGAACAGAAAATCACCTACACTTCAAATCCACACTAACAGAAAATCGATCAAGGAAGTTGTAGTACTCCAGAAGCCCTTTCGCTGCCTTGATGCTTTTTCTTTCCCTCGCTTTGATCACGATTTCGCCCATGCCCTCGTTTCTCAGCCCCGTCGAGAACGCCGACTTGTCTCCGCCGCCGGCCGCGTCTTCCACCCCCGGGACGAAGATGTCTGTTCCGCTCTCCGACATGATTCTGTTCAGCGTTTTCCGCCCGCTCCCGATCACGAACCGGAAGTAGACTACCGCCATGGGGAGTTTGTACTCGAACTTGTCCTCCACCTCCAGAAACGTCCACCTTCCCTCGTCTTCCTCGTCCCACTCGACGTCGGATTCGTCATCCTCGTCGTCCTCCGCAAACCCACCGGCGTCCACGGCGCGCTTCTGCTTGCTCCGCTTCCCACCGGCATTCGCGTACAGGTCCAGGGTTCCCTTGGGGAGCACCACCTTGCGGTAGCGCTGCCCAGCAACGGAGTAAGCCAGGAACTCCGGGTCGGTGAAGTCGGACGCGTGACTGGGTCCGGGGCGGGAGTAGTACATTTCTTAAGGTGGTGGATCGTTCGGAGTACGTTCTTTGAGGATGGTCGTCCTCCTCGCCCTCGCCCTCGGCAAAAGTACTTATTCAAAAGCGAATCGAAGTGAATCGATGGATCGATAGGGCAAGCGCGAGGATTGGAGGTAGTTGTAGAATCAATAGTTAGTGCGGCAACAGCGCCACTACTGGTACTGACTTCTTTAAGTGAAGAAGCATATAAGCAATAGCAAGCCGCACAGTAGTGGCTAGAGAAGCTACGGCTGAATCTGCGAGCAAGGAAAACCAAATCCAAAATGGGAAATTCCAATTTCTAGAGGATTCGGCGGGCTGCCTCGAGAAGCGGACCATCAGCATAAAAACAGATGATGAACCGCAGGGCCAGGGGGATGCAATGGCTAGATCTTCAACAAAATCAAAAATGCGGGATCTGTGAGACAATTGAATTCTGTGATGACCGTGTCACGATGGGTGCAGCATGCTAGATTGGTAGATATCACGAAGCAAACGAGTCCACAATAAGCGTGACACCCAGTAAAAAGGCGCGCGTCAGGTCTTCAAGCAACTGCAACGACGTAAATCCGCCAGACGCTCCACCAGACATTCTGAGTTGGTACTGGTACCATGATGCAGCGAAGAACAACGCTGTTTCGCTTCACTTTCTGCCGGCGAACAAAACTGCTCGCTGCTGCGTCCACCACCTCGAACGCTTGTTAAGTATGTTGGTTTTCAGATGATAAAGTCGCTGATTGAAGTGGTAGAATCTCATTGTTGACGAGCTGCTTTCGCAGTGTCAGTGAGCGCCGCATTCACAGTTTTTAAGCGTGTCCCCCGTGGTCTGTCCTCGCGGACAGCTGCATCGGCGACCCCGACAGACGATACCGACAGGAGCGATACCGAGGGGGTGGCCGTGGAGGAATCAGCACAACTTCTAGGTCCAAGACAAAGTTCGCAGTTGCAGTTCACATACCTTCTATAGGTCGTTCTGTTTTCGTCGAGAGTCGTCATGATAGATAGGGATAGCTCAGTCCTGTACTTGCCTTAGTTCATGACATCAATACCGCCTTCGTTGGTCGTCAGTGGAAACAAATGGACATGGAAGAGTCGACATCGTCGCCAGAAAGAACTGATTCCTATGGAAAGAAAAAACGGCCGCTCCCACCACTTAAGCCGGAGATGACACCAGCTCTCCTTTCTCGTCCCAGCAGCGGCGCCTTCCGCTCCCCTTCGACGAGGATCAAATGTCATCAATTTCCCCCCTCCAGCGGCTGAGCCTTCGCCTTCCTGATCACTTTCGCACCGTTGTTTTCATAAGCTAAATCTGAGATCACGACTCCATCTTCTTACGCGTCTTCGCACCACTTGTTCTCTTCGCGCACCTGCGCTTCTTCCTCCGGTGTGAAGTCGTTGGCGATGTTGAACTGCTGCCGGATTTCTTCCGGCGTCTTCCCCTTGATCAGGCTCGCCACCTTCGCACACGTCAGATCCAACAAGCACTTGATGTCCAGATAGTTCGCGGCGAGGATGAGCTCGAAGAGCACCTCCTGCTCAATGCTCACGAAGGTGTTGTCCCAATCAGTCACGCCGCACTCGGTCAGCACGTGCGACTTCAACGGCTTCTGGATCTCCTCCGGAGGCTCGTCCCGGTGGTGCTTGCAGTAGTCGATCACCTAATGTCATTGCGGCAAACGACGATGACGAATTGTGATAGATTCGATTGTTAATCTTTTGGCTGGTATAGGTATTGAAGATTGAACCGAGCTGATGAGTGTTTGAACCAAGCGCGCCTGCTTCTGGGCGAAAAAAAAAGTATTTTTTGAAAGACAGACGGCATGGTCATACCTTCTGCAGGATGGTGGATTTGACGTTGGGGAGCGGAATTTCCTCGTCCTCTCCGGAGTCTTCAATCATGTTCTTCAACAAGTTGGACATGACCGCGACCTCGCGCTCCACGACGAACACGTCCCCCTGGGAGCTCTTCAGCTTCACGTTGATGGCCGACATCTTTTGATTTTTTTGGCTTGTGGTGCAAACCAAACCGAAGCTCTAACTTAAAGAAACTTTGATCTTTCGTCCCTACAACTGAATGGATCTTCTCCTTCTGCTAGCTTCTTGTTAACTTTAAAATTAGTTGTGGTTGTGCGTAGCCTATAAAGCCTGTACGAATGCTGGACTTGGGTTTCCCGGTCCGCCTGCCCTGTCAGTCAGGTAGTTTCGAGACGGTCAATTTAGCTTGCGGCGTGGCGCAATCATAGATACTTAAAAAGCACACATAAGATCGGTGCGTGGTCAGGTTCTTGACGATAAATCAAATACGAGGTCGTCTGACAAAAGGACCATTTTCGATTTCCTCAATTTGAGCGAGCGGATCAATTTGATTTTCGAGCGCGATTCAGCATCGAGTTTAAATTTTTTCTACGCGGATCTCTCGAACTCAGACAAAGATGGCCATGGCGATGACTTCAACTAGGAAAAGACCCAGTTGGCCGCAGATCGAGGGCATTTCCGTCGTTCGACTCACGCTCTCTTGTCACGCCAGCTTTGACTTCGGCCGAATCAGAGGGAACACCAACACATCCGTTTCCGTATCCGTTTGTCGTAACTGTTATATTTATAATATACAATGCCTGACAACAAAGTCAGTGCGCAACTGCGAGGTTGTTCGCTGAGTTCTCCAACGAAGTTCATCATCAGGAATGTTCGTTTCTACGCGAGCAGAATCATCCACGCGATGGCGACGTAGAAGAGCCAGACTGGGTAGACTGCCAGCGCCCGCCGATCCTCCTGCACTATGTCGCTCATGAAGCCCACCGACGCTCCGGTCGCCCACACGAAGCCCACCACCACGAAGATTACCTTGAAGGTGGTCGCGTAAAAAGAGATTGATACATGTGGGCCGCAACGCTACGAACGTCAACGTACTCCATTAAACTTAATCTTGTTGGGGCAGCAAATTGACTTTCAACTCGTCTCAAACTCGGAATTTTTCGGAAAGCAAACCTTGTTCGGACAACTAGTGCTAGGCAAAGGTAGCTTGTTCCTGCAGGTGCTTTACTGTAGTTTTCGTACCTTCAGTATCTTGTAACTGACGATGGCGGAGGCGATGGCGGCGAGGACGAGCGGAAAAATACAGTACCCGAGGACGCAAACCGACTGGAAAAACGAAATCTTTCCCTTCAGCAGAACCGTGTTAAACGTAACCACACCGGAACCGGCCCTGACGGTTTGGGTTTAGATTGAAGAGACCGAGATGTTGTATGAGTACGCGCAGGCATAGGTGTTCATCGAGGAAGAAGTCAAAATCAGAACAAGTAAAGGTACTTACCAGACTAGTATGAACACCAGCGCGAATGCGCGGCCTGCTTGGTCCTTGTGCGCTTGAAGTGCCAACACGGTCGACAGTGCTAGGCACAGGAACAGCGGCCCCCACAGGTCCCACTTCCGCAGTCCGGCGCCCTGGTGGAGGTGTTCGAGTTCGTGTCACTATCGATCGTCGATCGGCATGAAAGGATACCAACATAGCTCTTCGATCGTAGTTAGTGTTCACGTGCGCGTTGCCACGATCGTAAATACCTTATCAACTCGCGCCTTCGGCAGCAGCACGTAGTGCAGCTTTTCGGCAATTGCATTCAGGTCTCGCTTGATCGTGTCTACGACTGGCTCGTCCAGAGTGTTCGGCGCGTCGAGCATCTGCCCTTCGGGCGTCATCTTGGGCAGCTTTCCTCCACTTGAAGTCCAGCTCCAGGTTGGGAAAGAAATGAAACTTGTGCTGCGACCAGACGAAATGCGATCAAAGCCAACCAGAGCGCGCTTAGGCTAGGTCCCGTCGCTCGCGCCAGTGCAGGCGGCCGCAGCAGCTCGTTCGCGGCGCCATTCGAAAAATGTGGGTGAATCTATTGTCAGATCAATTACTTCGAGCGACGCAGCAATTTTCGACCATATGCTTTAGGTAGCCGCTGCTGCAGCACTAGCACTAACACTTATAGTGGTTGCGTCTTCTATCTTTGGGTTTGGCATTGGCTTTTCGCAATAACTACGAGCAGCTGTAAGCACGGTCCATCGAACTCCTCTGTTCTACACGACAAGGACAACGGCCACGGATTAAGGTCACGCTACCGAGTAAAACCACGCACGTGCTGACCATGGACGGTCGAATTGTCATCCTCACTGATCTTCGGCGCTGGGGCTGGCTTGCAGTTGCAGTGACCATCTAGAACTTTGTCTTTCACTGTCGCTAACTTCAACATGAAGCACGATGGATTGAAGAACATGTCTTGAGTCCTTGAGTCTGTTCGAGGTTAGCTGTCTGACGCGGGTATGTCTTCAGCAGCCACACCCACACGTTATGCTTATGCATGATTATGATTTGGATTCGTTCCATAACAATGCATCGCCTGGTAAAAAAATACTTCAGCTTCAACATCAACTTCCGCGGAAGCTAGGCAGAAAATATTTATAATTCACTTTCCGGCGTGGGAATGAGCATGACGGCGGGTAAAGCTAAAGCCGTTGTTGTCGTCGTCGATCCCGCTCGTAGTACCTCACTTTTTTTTTACTTGTTTTTTACTTGTCCGTCTGTTTTCTTTCTTTAGAAATCATCTCCGTCATCGTCCTCTCTTGTTCGTTCTTCACTTTCACCAGCTTCCGGCACTATTCCAAACCCGTCTTTCAGCGCCCGCGCCCCCGTCCTGATATTATCTTTATCTGCTCCTCCTCCTGGCAGTAGACCCGCACCTCCTCCACTTTTCGACAAACCACCACCTTCAACCTTTTCGGCAAAAACATTGCTCAAGATGTCATCTAGCCTTACCAAGTAGTCTCTCAGCACGCGGCCGTCGAAATCTTGCACACTCGCGATCCCCTCTTGCTTCTCCACCAGGTACCGCACCGCCTTGGCACCCACCCCGATTCGGGTGCTGAATGGAGACGCCGACGCAGGAGTCGTTGCCGCAGCAGAGGACGATGTACTACTCAACGCCGTTGTCACCTGCGACACAAGATCCTTCACTGAGAAGTTCGGCGCGAAGAAGTCGCCCACGCCAAGCTGTGCTGGGGACGCACCGAACTTGAGTCCCAGCATCGCCAGCAGCATCGGCACTGTTTTCCCCGAGTCGTCGCGCCACGTTGACAGAGCGCGCGCATTGCTCGCATCTCTGCTCTCCGCAATGAGCTCCACTCGAAACGAAACCACCTCCTGCCAGTGCAAATACAGGCTCTTCTGCTTCGCCAACGAGGACGTTTGATTCTGGAATTTGTCCTCGGCGAGCGCAGCCGCCGGAAGATCACGATCGTGTTGCCCCCCGCCCACTGCCGCCGGCGCGTCGGCTTCGGAGGCGACGGTCGTCTGGTGGTGCACGAAGTTGTGCAGCTCCTTCGAAGAGCTGACCGAACTCCTCTCGACGCCATATTCGGAAAACACCGACTTCTCCTTCGACACCACATTCCCTGTCTCCTTACCGTCCTTGTTGATATTGCTCTCTCCCCCCGGACCAGTGGAAGATGCTGCGGGTCCGCAGCCCTCGAGGATGGCACAGAGCAGCCAAATCACCTTCGGCGTGGAGTGGTCGCCCTCGGCCGACGCCATGGCGTCGTCGTAGACGGATTCGAGGGTCTTGGACGACGAAGATCCACCGCCTGCTGAAGGGTTATTGTCTTTGTCGGCGGCGACCAGCACGGGGGAAATCACGCGCTCCCAAAACGAATTCGCGTAGGGCTCGGTGCAGGCTGGAGTATTTGAGGGGAATGTTCAGATTCAGGAGCGAAAACAACGAACCCTGAATTCTGTTTCTGATTGAATCGCACTCGCGCCGTGCCGACTATCCGAAACTAACACACCTCGCTTCCTCGCCTCCCTCCCCACCATCAGCCGCGGATCCCGGAAGCACCCTTCGGTTTCGTCCTCCACGAAAATTCCGTTCGTACGCAGCACGTCGACGTCGCACCGCTCCGCGATGTACTTCAAAAAAGCGAGCTTGGGGTCGGGCGGTTGCAACGTCAGCACGTGATTCAGCATGGCGCTCATGAAAACGTCCAACTCGTGGTCCAACAGGTACAGCCGGGCGCGGCGCTGCTCCTCGGTGAACCGCTCCAAGTTCTGCGGTTTAGACTTGGCGTGGTGGTGAAGGTGGGCGCCGGCGTCCAGGGCGGGGGGAGCGGGTGTGGAGGATGTGTGCGGCTGGGCAGCATGCCGAACGAGCAGGGTGGAGGCCATCGTGTCGGGAGATGAGTGACAAGCGTCTGAAATCACAATGAATCGAACGGGGTCTGCAGCAGCTTCGGATTCGGTTAAGTACGTTTATGGAATGAAAAGAAACAAGGCCGCACCAACAGGAAAAGACGACGCCTGCCGTTCACGGAAACGGCCTGCATAGGTAACGAGCGACGAATGTCACCTCTCGAATGGGTATGCCAGCAGCATCAAATGCGAACGCTCGAGAATCAGCCTCTGCTGTAGCTCTACTTCGCCTTCCGTCCGTCTGAATTTGACGACAAGGCAAACGCTTTTACCAAAAGTTCCTCTTTCAATGCCAGATTGCGCGAGTCGCGTCTTATAGATGAAGTCTTTTCAGATGAGGCACATCAGGCTTGGTTCGCTCCAGAGGGGGATGAGCCACCATACGCGGTGGGAAGCCAAAGCATGCGATGTCATGCAACTCAAAATTCATGATATGGAAAAGTATCTCTTTTTAGGCTGATCATTTGCTGTAGTGCGACACCGTCCAAATTCAATCGAATCGGAATTTATTTTCCAGGACTGGAGCTAAAAATGACGATGAGAAATTCGTATGTACCTGCCTGCGTTCGATGACTCTTTCATGCTACGTGTACGTACAGCAGCGTAAAAAATACGTCTGGGCAGTTTGTGGGTGATATGTAGTATTCTTTCATCAGATAATTCAACTTTTTGTTTTTGCCACATCCTCGTAAGAGACGAGACTCAGAGTAACTCTGATCCATCGCAACGTCTTCGTCTCTCTGTCTTTCGTCTTCCTTCGTCGAAAAAACAAGAAAAACAATTGCGATCTGCTCCTAGAAGTAAACGTAAACTTCAGATCAGTTGTCGTAACCGCCGCAAAGTATTCTCTGACGCTTCGCATCCCCGCCCTCTACCGTGTTGCATTCGACGCACTGATCCCAGCGGCAGGACGAGCAATGCCAAAACTCCTTGCGGCAGCCCTCGAATCCCAAGCGAGCACGGCATAAATTGCAGCGGGCGGGCCGCTGGTAGATTTCGGGTTTTGTTTGAAGCTGTGTCATGACGCAGGCGCACGTCGGGCACTCCAATCGATCGCGCACTTCGACTTCGGTATCTGTTGAAGATGAGATGTGCAGATTTACTCGGTGCCTGATGATGATGCATGGAGTTTGCAAAGTATGAATTTCGTGCGAAGCGCACGAAGTACTCATTTTCATTTTCGTGTTAGAATGAGTGATCTTTATCGAACTGCAAAGCCGTAAACGCAAGTTTCTCGCAACATTTACCTGAGCCATCCGACACGTCCTCTGGATCACTGACGCTGCTGCACACGGATTCTTCGTAACCCGGCTCCCGCTGCTCCCGCTTCTGTTGACAGGAGTAGCAGGTGTCGTATCTGCAATCCGAGCAGTGCAGAAAAGCCGGCGCGCCGGGATTGCTGAGTCGCAACTTGCAGTGGTTGCAGCGTGCATGCTGTCGGTAAATGTCCGGCTTCTCGGTAAGTACGGTGAGAGGGTGGGCACAACCTGTCGTCGATTGCGCAGTTCGACGTACTTCACTTTGCGTTTGACTGCATCATGAAGTAGATCAAGAACTAGAACTAGTAGAACAAAATATTTTTTTAGATAGGTCATACCTAGCAAATCCTACCTCGGTTACGCTTCGTTCTTGCACGAAAGAGCAAGGCCTCCAAATTTTTTGCGTACCATTGCAGGTGTGATGGGCCGATGCCACAGGGGGCTTCACCGTCACCGGGATGCGGAACTCCGGGGCTGTCATGCGGTGAAGAGCATCCACGTACTCAAAAGGCCAAGGCCCGCCGAGGGAAACCAAGAAGCCGGCGTTAGAAGGGTCACTGTATCTTCCATCGTCCTCCATTTCCGAATCAGCGTCGTCATAGTGCTGGCACTGGTTGTCCTGGTGCCTTGTGTTCTTTTTCTCGTACACGTTTACGTCCAGAAATCTAGACTCCCTCTCCGCCAGCGCCCCAAGTATTCTGTCGACGTCGAGAGTCTCGGGACAATTGACGCTCTTGTAAGTTTTTTCCAAAAACAGAGCCACGTCGTTGTACTCGGGCGCGTCGTTCGCCTCTGCTTTTCCTCCCTTCTCCACTACGAGCAGACGAATAACCGCTCGCGCGAGTATGGATCCGTCATGCGCGAAAATCGCAACCGCCTTTGTCTTGCCATCAAGTACGTAGCTCATCAAGCACTTGTTGTACTCTGGGTTCCCACCATCAATGCGCTGACAACTGCCGCTGACTTCGCTGCCGAGCAGCAGCATGTCGTTCGGGTGGTCTGTTACGCCAACGCGTAGGCCGTCGAGGTTTTTGGTGCGGTGCGAGTCGGATCTGGTGAGGCGGGCCTTCAGATCTTTCAAGTCGCTTAGAAACTCGCGCGAGTCGTGCACCTCAGTTTCCGCAGCTCGCTCGAACAGATCGATGGCTTCCTTCAGCTCGGACAGTACTTCCAAGCTGGACGGTGATTCCACGTTCACAACACATCGGAACAAGAGGCGTGCGAGTGCAATGTCGCAGGAGCTAAGGCGCGGACGTGGACGATCTTGACCGTCGAGGGTGACGATCTCGATCGGGGCAAGGACGGCCGGTTCACGATCGACCAAGATGTCGTAAAGCGCCAAGAAATCCTGCAGGCTGAAGTGTTCGTTATTGTGTGCGTTCTGGACTACATCCGCAAACTCCGTTGCTGCGCTCAATCCCGCTGCCATCATGTCATCTGCAATCCCAGCTTGGTCCACGAAGCTCAGCAGTGCCTCGCGCTTGCAGTTATCTGCACAACGGGGTGCCCAGTGTCTCCAGCAGCGGTCCCCACGGCGACGCAGAATTTCCCGGCAAAGTGTTACGTGCGGGTTTGTTCTCCAAGCCGCCGCCGCCGCGTACCTCTGACTGTAAAAACCCCTGTAGTCGTCTTGCACGCTCACGCTGCGGAGGAACCCTGTCAATGCTTCAGTTCTTTGGTCTCGGCTTCTCTGTTTCGCTTTCGAATGCAGCTCTTCGTCGTCGTCCTCTGTTTCTGACTCGACGTCCTGAATCTGATTCCTTTCGACGGCACACAGGCTCAACATGTAGTCGTAGAACAGTTCAGGCTTGCGCCATGACGAACCAGAGATTTTCTCCACAAGGCGCTCAACGTCGATTTCGATTCCGTGTCCAGCGAATGTCGCGAGACGGCTTCGGACAAGCTTGCGGAGAAATTGGGTTGGCGCGTGCTCCAGGACGGAGGCCGAGTCATCTGATACTGCGCCCGATTGTGGAGAAAACTGCTGAAGCAGCCCCCCTACTTCTTTGAACTTTGCGAGTGTGTCGATCGCACTGCACTCCCGGACAAGCTGCTGCAGTGCCCTATCGGAAGAGTCCGGCCCGGTGCGCTTGGCTGCCAGTTTGCAGCTGTCGTACACACTTCGCATGATCCCCCGGAATGCCGTTAGCACATCAAGAGCCGCACGGTCATATAGTATGCTAGTGAAACCTACTACGTCTTCAGCATCAGCATGCTCCTTCGCGTTCGCAATTTCGAAATCGAATAGACCGCGGCTCAAGAGTGCTTGCATTCCCTGCGACACGACTGCCTGCATTTTCTGGTCCTTTTTCAAAATTTTCCTCCACGTCGCTGGGGCAATCATCTTCTCGCAAAAGTCAACTCCGCCGAGTGTTGTTACGATGTCAAACAGCAACTTGTACTTTGGGAAATGGGTCGACGTTGTGCTTTTGCTGCTGGTGATTCCCTCCTTCGCGTGCAACGAACGTTGGTAACTTTGAAGAAAGGACCACGCTGCAACAACTTTAAAAAAGTTCCAGCGCTCCGCGGCGTCGATCTCCATGTCTACTTTTGTCAGCAGCGCCTTAGCAACGGGATGCGAACACAACCATTCTATTGATCCCATCTCCGCCCAGAGATGGTCGAGCGGTAAGACGCCGCGAACTGTGGGACATAAGAAGAAGGCCCGCCAGAAGTACTGTAGTCGCCGTTTGTCGGCGTTAGCTTCCCGTCCACCCACAGAACCACCGTCATCTGTGGTCGCCTCCTTCCTCATGATCAGACGCTTTACTGCATCTGCGGACATCTGCAGGCGTTCCCGGAAGCAGTAGCAGTTGTTCAAGTGGTAGAGATCCGAAAGGGTAAGAAGCTCGATTCTCGTTCCCGCGATGCACGGGCCCCGCGATGCAAGGGCCCCGGTGTACGGAAGCCCCCCCCACATTAAAGAGAGAAAAAACCCATTTTTGGGCCCATTTCCGATTTTTATTTGACGATATATCCTATGTCGTTGCACAAGCTCGGAAAGGAATGAAAAAGGATATGGCTTTTTTTG
>RXOD01004375.1:0-23298 GCA_005223375.1 Amoebophrya sp. AT5.2
AGGGGGCCAAGTGTCCGGAGGTAGAAGTGAGGGACGGCCTCTTGTGCTCCTTCTCCATGCGTGCGCGGTTTCGGTCCCTTGTGATACCCGCGCCCTCTCTCGTCGCTTGTCTAGGGCGGGGCTGCTCCGGCAGATGCCAAGTCTACGGCTTTCCATGTATCTACTGCGACGGCGACCCCGGACCCCTGAAGCTGAACATGCTGCGATGCATCGAAAGACTTGGGATGCCTCAGCTAAATACAAATGCACAGAAATACCAGTGGGCGTACACAGCGAATTGTATATGGTTTTGGTTGGACTGGGACTGCCTAATTTCGCAAAGCGCCACTCCTGTCACTGTGTATCAATCTATCATCACGTCTTGAGCGCGCAAATACAGATAGATACAGACTTCCTCTCCAGCGAGCTTTTCATCTGAAATCTTTCAAGCCTAAACTTTTTCTATAGTTTTTTTTTCCGCATTTTTTCCCCATGGCGCCGGTGCCTTTCGGAGGACCTCGCTGCGTGGCTTCCGCATCGCGAGGCCCGCATCGACCCGCAGCGCTCCGGATGCTAGTGCTACTTTCCGGCTTGGCCAGGAGCAGCACCGCAGCAGTCCCCGGCGTAGCCGCGACAACAGCTGCAAGCGGCGGCGCAACTGGTGGTACTTCAGGAGAGGAGGGTGATTTTTTCGCTACTGGTTCTGACGATGATGCACCAATTGCCACGTTGGGCGGTAGTAGTAGCAGTCGACAGGACCAGGAGAGCTGCGCAAGAGCCCGACTTGACTCAGATGAAGATGCAGATCTGGACGCGTGGAATCAACAAAACGGGGCGCGGATCGACGCAATCCTCCAGCTCGCGAACACAAATGAACTGCTCAGCCGGACCATCGCGGAGTTGCACAGCGCCAAAGGCGAGGCGAACAGCGCCAAATGCGAGGCGAATCAGCTGCGCGCCGCGCTTGCCGCGCAGCTCGCGCTGCAAACGCAGGTTATGGGCATGGGCATAGGTGCAGTTGCGGGGAGCCATTGTGGTACAACTGATGTTCATCAACAGCAAGTGCAAGTGGGTCCCCCCTTGGCACCATTTTTTGCGTGGGCTACTACAGAAGCAGTTCCGCAGCTGTCTTTGGGGGCTCCATTCGACGCACAGAGGGAGCAACACGACGCCCGTAGCCAAACCGAGCTCGTTAAGTGGGTGCACAGCTTCGTCGCAGAGGCGGGGCGCGAGCTGGAGGAGGCGCGGCAGAATGCGGAAGCGTGTGTGAGCGACGAGCGCGAGGAACGGTTGCAGGAGCGCGAAGGGTTCCGGGCCGAAAAGGAGGCGCTTCTCCGGGAAATCGCGGAAGCCAAGAGGGCGGGAGAAGAGAGAAAGCAGGCCATTTTGGCGCCGGAATGGGAGGAGAAGAGGGCGCTGAAGGGAGAAGTAAAGGGGCTGCAGCGAAAGAACCAGGTCCTGGAAAATCGGGTGAAGGAGCGGGACGCACAACGGAAAAGTGCGGGAAAAATGTCGGGGCCCCCTGTGGCGGACACTGAAGTGGAAGCTGTTGGAGAGAGTGAGGTCGGTGAAAGCAAGGATGCGGAGCATTACAAAACGGTACTGCGCATCGCGAAAAGCGCAGTACTACGCTGTCAACAGAAAAGCGGTGCAAGTAGAGACATCGCCGCGTTGATGGGAGGCTGCGCTGAAGAAATGGTACTTATTTTAAATTTAAGTTTTAAGTAGTAAGTTATACGAAAGATGAAAGAATAGCGGTTGTCAGCACTACTTTTGTTCCTTACTGCCATTTGAATGCCAAAACAACCCGAAAATCGTTCAGGCGAGGTACGAGCGCGCGCTCGGGGACGCTCTGGCCGAGGCGCTTGAGCAGGCCGCTAGTGGCGCTACGCAGGAGGCCACCGTCTCCGGCACCGAAATGGAGCTTGCAGACGCCTTGACCGCGTTGCGGCTCGGCGACGACGACAGTGCTATGACGCCGGCGACGGGCTGCATGACGACGACGCAGGCCAGCTCAGCGAGTCCGCGTAGCACACACTCCAACGGCGCGAGGCGCTCAAGCACAATTTCGGAAGCTTCCTCCTGGTCTGACCTCCCACCGGTTTTGGCCCCGTGTCGATCTCCAACATGTGCCGGAGCCGACTCCCCTACGGTCGCCTGTCTCGGCGCTTCGGAAACCACACCCGCTTCGTCTGCGTCTGGCGAGCGGGTAGATGTGGCCGAGCATCTGCGTCTGCCTGGCACATGTTCTTGGCGTCTGCCCGGCAAAAATGCGGGCGAGAGCGACGGCGCCCAATCGGCGTCAGTGAAAAAGGGTTCTCCGAAGATCCAGTTGCAGCAGGCGCCAGAGCAGTTGCCGCTACTCAGCAAGACAAAGGGTCGTTCGGGGGCAGGGAACAAAGCGAAGGCGAGCGCGGCAAAGACTGCGGCAACGCTTGTGCAGCAGGACGTTGTAGAGAACAAGGAGTTTCTACTTGGCACCGAGAGCTGTACAGACGAGCTGCTGAAGCGCGCCGAGGAGGTACGCGCGGAACTGCAAAAGCGCGCCGAAGAAGTCCAGGGTTTGTCTGCGGCTTCCTCGACAGCGACGGCGCCGAAGAAGGGTGTAGTTCAAAACAGAGCTCCACAGACCGAGACCCGGGACGCCGACCAGGATATTCTTGACCAGGCGCTCCAAGCCGCCGATGCAGAACGCGAGGCACAAAAGGGGGAGAGCTGGGAGCGGTACACGCGCCGCGTTGCCGCGCGCTGCGTTTCTTCTTTGCAACGTTCCGCGAGGTCCGCGCCGACGCTGCTCGCACTGGTCTGTGCCGATGTGAACCACGATTTCAGAACCGCCTGCGCCGCGTTCAAATCCCCGCGCGAAATGGTTGTCCCCTGGAATGCACTGACGAAAGCCCGCGCGGTCCGGTTCAACAACATCTGCTTCGTCCTCGGCATCGGTGTCTGCTACACGAACTCTAATTTTGCGGAGATGGGATCACTCACCTTGCCCGGGCTCGGCAGCGCGCCGTGGGCGACGGTGTTCAGTGTTTACGCCTTTACCTTTATCAACATGTTCTTCCTTTTCGAGGCGCAGCGCGCCGGCATGCCGGTGATTTCTTTCCTTACCTGGTTCATGGCGGGGGCGACCATCTACTTGAACCACGACGAGACGTTGGCAGTCGTGAAGGAACTCGCGAACTCAGTCGTGCACGAACATCAATTGGCGATGGAACTCGAAAACGAAGCGTATGATTCCACGGACGGCGGGGCCCTGAGCCGAGTCGAATTAGTCATGCAGCCGGCGCAAGTGGACGAGCACATCCGACACCAGCACCATACGCTACGGCCGCCGTCGGGAATCACCATGTTTTCGCTGCTGGTTCTCAGCGGTTTGTGTTGCTACATGCCGGCTCCGGCCGTAGCTCCGGCGGCGGAAAGCGATCGCTCGCAGGCGGGCGATGCAGCAGAGCAGAGGGAAGGGTCGGGCGCACAAGATGAGCATGCGACTGCTGGTGATCACTTGCAGCTGGCGTCGGGAATCGAGAAACCTCCTTCGCCGGCTGCGAGCGCAGTGGCCAGTCCCAGTGGTGGTTCGGGGAATAGGAACGGCCGCCGGTCAGGGGCGGTGCGAAATAAACGGAAATGAACCAGACGGTGCGCAAATCTTGAGAGAGGTAGTGCGGGGCTTCTATCTTTAGAGTGCCAATGCCATGCATGGGCATGAGCATGATATCATCAATGGGGAAGATTTTGATGCAGGGTAGAATCTAACGCGCGAAGAAGGTCAAAGGAACCGCCGGAAAATTAGCGAAACCAGGAACGCATTCGACGTAAGTACTAAGTAGGCATGAAACATAGGGTGCAGCGCTTTGGGTCGGCCCATTGGAGCAATTTTGAGGAACAACACATTCGTCCGCCCATGAGGCCCTTTTTGACCCACGCTAGTGCAGCGCTCGCCGGATGGAGGTACACGCTTGCTTCAAAAAGATGCAAAATGATGCGAAATGCAGTTCAGCTTCAGAACCAGCGGAATGCAAAAATACTTATTTTCGTGTCGAGTTGCTGCAGCTGGCGGTGGTCGGGGTCGCTATCACTCGCGAAGCTTCGGCGCCAACAATAATTAAGAGAATGTTCCTCGGCAGGGCTAGGGGTCTCCTTGCTCGAACTCAACAAACCGCTTCGTCTCTGGGTTCAGTGAGGACTTAGCGACGACCGCTGTTTTGGTAGAATGCCAACCGGATGCGGGATTCAGATAAGTATGTCGGCGTAAACTTGTGCCTCGAAATAATGCAAGATGATGCAAAATACGGCTCAGAACCGGAATGCAAAAATGTTTTAGCGTCCAGGCAGTCGCTATCATACCCAAATGCATGGGGCGGTTTTGTCTGTGCGTTCGGTACTCAATTTGGATCGCTGGATCATCGTGGCGCGCCAATCACCTGTCACCCCCCCCCGAAAGCAAGCAGCGACCCGGCGACTACAGTACTCTAACATTGTACGTGGAAAAGGAAATCGAAATTGGTACTTCGATTATCGTCCAGCAAATATCGACGTAAGCAGGTTCGTTCAGGTCCTCAGCAGAAGTGATGTCTAGTACAGATCGGAACGACGAAGCGATCGGAACGCTGCGCATCGCGACCGGTGTGAATAAGAACAATGTGGCTCGCTCGATCCTCTCCGAAGGCCAGCGCGAGGTGGTGGACTTCGTGCGAAGTTGCGTCGAGCTGCTGCTCGAGGACGAGGTCGACGTGGTGATTTTGAAGGAGCTGTTGAAGTTCGAGCACGCCCTGCCGGAAGACGTGCTGGCCGAGCGGCTAAAGCTGGACAAGAAGCTGCTGCGCGCCCGGATCCGGATATTTCCGCAGGGAGTGGTGTCCGAGGATCTGGTGGGAGGGAGCTCGTCCTCCAGCAGCGCCGGAGGGGGTCTTGCTAGCGCGGGCAACGGCGCGGGCACCGATTGGGTAGCCGCACGGATGGGGGTGACTTCGGCGGCCGGGAAAGGCGCGGGTGCGTCCGGTGGGGCCGCGGCCGGTGCCGAGTCGTCGTATTTCCGCATCGCGCCAGAGATCGGGCATGTGTTTGGGGCGAAGCTCAAGGGAATGGTCGATTCTCTGCTCGCGGAGGAGAGGAGAAAAGGCATCCTCGCGCCCGGGGTCCTCGCGTCGCAGTCGCCGGAGGCGCAAATCGCGCGAAAGCTGCAGGAGCGTCTGGACAGAATTAACGCAGCGATTCCCGCGGGAAAAACAGGCGCAGCGACAGCGAGCGGCGCGGTCGCGCTCAGCGGGGGGAAGACGAATACTTCTAAGGGAAACAATATCAAAGGGCTGAGCTCCTCCACTGCCGGAAACAAGGGGAAACAGGCGCAAGCCCCCTTACTGCAACCCCATACCGTAACCATGCAGTACCGCTGCGCGTCGGGGGTGTGTCCGGCCACCTATCGCGAGATCGACATGATCAAATACCTCTCCGCCGACGGCACCGGCTTCACCTGCCCCAAGTGCAAGAAGCACCCGCTCACGCTGCTCGCCAGCGCGCGCGTGGAAACCACCGCGGAGCTAGACGGCGAAGAGGTAAACCTGCTGAACGCTGCCGACGTTGCCGCCATGGCGAACCTGAACAGAGGGGGTACTCTGGTAGGAACGGCAGCAGGTGCAGGTGCTGTCACCTCCGCCACCGGTGGTCGGTCGACGGGACCTGGATCCGCAGCAAGAAGGGAATTGTCGAAGCTGGAGGTGTTCGATCGGCTCTGCGGTTCTCTGTTCGCTCGTTACGCAGAGCGTCTGCGGGGGGTGTCGCTGCCGTTGCTGCCACTGCGCGATCCGTTCGAGCGGAAGACAGCGGCGAGCGTAGTCGCGGTGACAGCGGAAACAAGCAAGACCGCGGGAAACAGTACCATGTCGAAGAAGTCCAAGTCGGCGATGGTAATGCCGAGTGCGGATTCGCTGGAGCAGCCCTATTTCTTGCGGCCCGAGGGAGTGCGAAACAGAGATCCTGGGCAAGAGGACGGCGTCGAAGAGGACGCGACTCTTGGCAGCTTTCGGGCGAAAGCGCGGGCGCGAGCGGCTGGCAAGGCGGGGGGCGGGGGAACTCAGGATGACGATCAGGACATGCAGCTGGGCGCAGACGCGGAAGACGAGTACGCAGGCCCGGTCGACAATGCCATGCGGGAGCGGAATCGGGGGCTGCTGCAGCGGGCGCGGCGACTAATGAAAAAGCAAGGAAGTAGGCAGGAGGGAGTGATCAAGTCCGGCGCGACGCACCAAGCAGAGGCTCGCAAGCGGCGCATCTACGAAATTCTCGACGGCGGCGAGGGCGGGAAAGAGTTTTGTACGTACGGCACAGCTCCATCAGATCGACAGGACGGCGGCGGTGGGGACGAGAGTCATGAGAGGAAGAAGGTTGCAATACGATACTTGACGCCGAAAATTCTTGCGGAGATGAATGACGAGCAGTACGCAGACTACTTCCGAAAAGCAGACGAAGCGCTAGCTCTCGAATTTGGCGACCTGTATAGGGGGCGCTTTTGACAGGTCGCCACCTTTTTTACAGGCCGCTGCCGCACTTTCGGTGTCGTGGCATAGCTTCCGCCGGCCGCCTTTCCGCCGTTGATCTTATGGCCTCTTGGAGGCGCGAAAGTACGAATCGCCCCGGATTTAAGTGTTATCAACAGGCGGAGATTCTTCTGAGCGGGAGCAGGACACATCTGGCAATGGCTACAACAATTTTCTCGGGCGGCCCCTTGATCGAGGACACCAAAATGATTGACAATCAATGGATCAGCACCTGAAGGACTTTCCCATGGAGCGCATGGGTCCGTGATTCATTAATTTTTTTCGAGATCTCGGCTGCTCCGTATAGATTCTTGGTGGTACCTGCGCGATATCAGAGGCGCTGCCTCTCGAATTTGGCGACCTGAGGGCGCTTTTGATTCGTTTGAAATGTTCTTCCCGTGACTTCGCGCGCGTGACTTTGCGCGAATCGCATCTGTGCCTCGGTGTCGGTTTTCTTCTGTAATGGGACCGATTGTTCTGAATCTGATACTGATTCTGAAGATTAAGATGAACAACGAGACGTGGAGTGTCGAAAGCAGCCCATTTTTAGCAAAACGACTTAAAAAAATTCGGCTTCGGACAAGAAATAAACGTGGATGTCACGCGGCTGCCTCAAAAACAAACACGCTACGCTTACGTACCAACCTCCAACATTCTGCTTGATCAGGGGCCCCTGTGTACCAAAGCGACCCCCCTGTGTAAGTGTATGTGTAACCAAAGACATTTACATACGCGCTCCATGGTCGGCTGTCCGTAATTTTGAAAAGCAAGTTTTCTGACGTGCGGTGTTGAAAAAGTCGATTTATTTTCCATAAAAATGTCACCCAAGGAGCATAGAAAGGCATTTTTTTGTTCACGCACTGACATCAACGGGCGACACGGAAGTTTACCTGACTTCTCCCCCGTTCCGTGTAACAAAGCTTAAAACTACATTTCAATGCATCGGCATTGCATGTTCTGATGCAGTTCTCGTCTTGATTTAGAACCCGTCCGAGTTCTATACAAGCTCAGTGATGCAGCTGCAGGAGCTTGTAGTAAGACGCACACGCTCGCAGAGGACCACACACCTGCATCGATTCATTGCATGAGAAATTTGGATTTCTCCACTAGTATCGGCATGAGCTTTATCAGGAATTAAGTACTACGCACTAAAGTAAGTAAGTAAGGATAAGGAACCACGCAGGGCCAGGGTAGTAATCCTAATCGCGATCATCAATGTAAGTACTACATGTAGCGAAAGCGATGAGGTTCGTTTACCACAATTGTTGCGTGAACCAGCGGGATCGCGAGGTTCTGATCAACTTCGAGCGCGAGGATGTTCCCGTGCCTGAGGACTGGCGCCCCACGTTGGAGTGGACGACGGAATCCGGCGAGAAGCACCTGGACAACAAACTGGACGTACTATAATTTCTCACTCAGTTGTTCGAGTTCTAGGTCTATGTTTGAAACTTTTCGTCTCTATATGCCCTAGATTCAAAAACAAAATCATCAAATGCAAATAGCAATGCGTTTTTCAGTGCAACGAAAATAGTGAAGCAAAACCCATTGCCATCGATCGCAGATGCGCGAGTTTTCTCCGGCGGGCAACACCCGGAAGGGGTGTCTCGCGTTCAAGCTGCGGTCGCCCATCAACTCGATCGCCAGCTGCTTTTTCTCCGCCGGGACCATGTCCATCTCCCTGCTGCAGGACATTCGCCGGGACCTCCAGCGTCAGGCTGAAGAGGCCGAGGAGGCGGCTGGAAGTGCGGCGCAGCAACAGCACCATCAAGCCCACCCCGGACCAGGACTTCAGTACCAGTCGGGTGCGGGTGCGTCGGCGTCCACCTCCGCTTTGGTTTCTTCCGGATCGACGTCAGCGGCGCAGCGCGAGCGCGGCGAGGCCCGCGCGAAGATGATGGGCTACACGGGTGCGAGCTACCCCGACATGCTGCATCATAAGGGGGAGCTCGCGAGCGTGATTCTCGTCGACGAGTCGGAGGGCGAGGGCGACGAGGAGGAGGAGGACAATGAGTCCGTGGCCCCGCTTGCGTCGTCTGGGCAGGGGAGTGGGGCACAGCTCGTGGCGGGGCTGCGAAAGAACGCGCTGACGTCGATGAGCGCGCCCGCGCACCTCGTGTCAAAGAACGGGATCGCGGCCGGAAACATAAGTACAGCTTTATCAGTGGGTCCAGACTCTACAACTACATCAGCTGGTCGTATTGCTGTCGCTGAGAGTACTTCGTTCCCTAGTACGAGTGCTGTGCCTCGGTTAGTGGACACCCGGTTGCTGTCGCGGATCGCGGAGGAGGACCCGTCGTCTGCCGTTAACCGTGGTGGGGGCCAGGCCAAGATCGTGGGCAATCAGATGGACCACGGAAGGACAGCACGGGGGGAGAGAGAAGAATTGCGTGTGCGGCAAAGGTCCGATGAGAGCAAGAGCAGCAAGGAAAGCGAGGAAAGCGGGGGGGAGCAACGAAGCGGGGAGGTGCATGAGCTGGGAAATACTGGTACGCTGATTGAACTATGAGGCTATGAGGAGAGAAGTTGTAGACGAGCGATGCATATCCATATGAGGATGAGCGTGCAGCCATAATGACTTCCCCGTAGGATGAGAGACCAGGCGAGGGTCACCCCCTTGTTCCCCTGTACACAATACCTCTGGCCACTGCGTGCTGCGGTGGAGGATACGCTGCCTGAAATTTGTAAGAAGTCGGCCTGAGTTTGAGTACGAGTAGAGGTCGACAAGGCGATGCGAAGACGCTTGGCGGCGAATGGACAACATAACGGCGCTTCTACAAGCAGGGGATCGCAAACAGCCGGAGCCACATCTCGCGTCGTCGGACTTTTTTCAGCCCGAGTACGACTGCGTGTGCACTTCTACTCTTTGCGGCCACCTGCAGTCTTTTCTGATGCTTCTAGCTGCCTAACTCAGAGTCAGACTGACCTACTCCGGCACCCAATGAATGTCGTTAAGCGAAGTGGTCAAACAAACTAACCCTCTCATCACTTGCACATGCAGGTAACGCCAGCTCGCAGACTTCGCTGCAGCACTACATGCAACGGTTCGGCGCGAACAATGGAAATGGCGAACGCACGCCTTCGCCGTGCTACGACTGGGATCCTAGCCATTCGCGGACGTCGCCTGCGGGCAACGTTGCTTACCCGACTTTTGCCTACGACCAGGGGGGATGGGGCGGTTTATCCGCGCCGCACCAGAATGGGGGCGGCAGTTCGCCGGGTCGGCAGCACGACGCGGACGCGTACACGCCGGTAGCTAGTGCGGCTACGGGCGGTGCGCAGAATCCCTACTACGTGATTGGCGGAGCCGGAGGAGGAGGCACTAGTGGCGGAAATCCGAATCCCGGGGCTTCCGGCGCGGACTACTTCACAGCGAGCGAACCCCCTTCGTCGAAGAGCACGAACCCCCTTCCTCCGCAGTCGCAACCTGGCGCCCTGCGCATCGATCAGAGTGCGCAATACAACGACATTTATCGCGAGTACAGTTCGAGCACAAACGCGCTCTCACCGAGCGGGCTCAACCCGACGGCGCGAGCCTACGTGCCCGGGGGCCCGACTACAGCAGCAGGACCGGCTTCTAGGGGGACTTCGAGTGCGGCCTCAGGGGGACTCCAGCCGCATCAGAGCGTCCCGCATCAGAGCGGACGGCCGTCGTTCAACCGGGCGATAATGGGGGGTGTCCGCGAGGACCCAACGACGAGCACGACCTCGGAGACGGACGCAATGAGTCCGGGAGCTGCTCCGGGGCAGCGGTTCCCGAGCCACTCGTCCTCGTACAACGGTAACGCCGGCGGTCGAGCCCAACATCCTACTTTTGTGGGCGGGGGCCAGCACTTTCCCGCCGGACGCGCAGGTGCGCCAGGAGTGAGTCCCAGCACGAGCAAGACGTCCGTGAATACGAACGGTCGGGTCCGTGAACAGACGGCCGTAGACTACACGCTCTTGAACTCCAGCGGCGAACAAAGCAGTAGTTCCACTGCGAAGCGAAAATTTTCCGGGGGAGCGTACCACAACCATCCGCAGCCCGTGGTTGGCGCCGGCGGAGTAGAGACGTTTTACCAACCGCTGTCGCGAAACCAGTCCCGAGGCGCCGAGTTCGACCAGTACGGGGCACTATCGGCTGGCAGAAGCGACCACGCGTACAGGGGGCGGGACAGGGGTTACAACGGGGGCAGAAACAGCAATCGGCGCGGCGACGGCGTGGATAGTGCAACAGGGGACCACTATGACCACAACTTCTACCGCGGCGGGACGAGCAGCCGGGGCAGTGGGGGGCCATCTCCCGCCACCGGATATCACGAAGTTTGCGGATGATGACGGAGGTGCAGATACCGCTCCGTGAACTGCGTGCTGCGGTGGAGGATACGCGGCCTAAAATTTGTAAGAAGCCGGCCTGAGTACGAGTAGAGATCGACAAGGCGATGCGAAGACGCGCGGCGCCAAATTAATGGAGGGACAACATAACGGCGCTTCTACGAGCAGGGGATCGCAAACAGCCGGAGCCATATCTCGCGTCGTCGGACTGTTTTCAGCCCGAGTACGACTGCGTGTGCACTTATCTTTGGGGCCACCTGCAGTCTTTTCTGATGCTTCTAGCTGCCTAACTCAGACTGACCTACTCCGGCACCCAATTCGTTAAGCGAAGTGGTCAAACAAACTAACCCTTTCATCACTTGCACATGCAGGTAACGCCAGCTCGCAGACTTCGCTGCAGCACTACATGCAGCGGTTCGGCGCGAACAATGGAAATGGCGAGCGCACGCCTTCGCCGTGCTACGACTGGGATCCTAGCCATTCGCGGACGTCGCCTGCGGGCAACTTTGCTTACCCGACTTTTGCCTACGACCAGGGGGGATGGGGCGGTTTATCCGCGCCGCACCAGAATGGGGGCGGCGGTTCGCCGGGTCGGCAGCACGACGCGGACGCGTACACGCCGGTGGCTAGTGCGGCTACGGGCGGTGCGCAGAATCCCTACTACGTGATTGGCGGAGCAGCCGGAGCACCTGGCGCCACCTCCATCCTCGTCTTCAAAGTGGTACTCGCCCCAACTTACGGAGCGGTATCTGCACCGGCGATCCGTACGGCCATTGCAGATGGGCGGCGGATGATGACGCGACTGGTGGTCCGCACCAGTCATGTGCCCGCTCTGGCGACGCAGAGAGGCGTCAAAAAAAGAGTGCTCTCGGCTAGTTTGCCTGGTGGTTGAAAAAGTGTGGATCCGATCATGAAGTACGCGTCGATCGGTTCACATCGATGATGGCCCTTCCATTTTTCTTGATCGTTTTCTTTTTCCCCTGCACTTGTGTGTCGCTAGTTGAACGCTGATCGGTAGGCCCTCGGCCGTGCGTCGATTGTTCAGCACTTAGTTCGCTTTCGTCCTTCGCAAGACCATCCTCGCTTCTTTTCACGTCAAGCGTATTCTTTTCACGTCTGCAGCATACGCTTCGGTTCGTTTTGTGTGCCTGCAAGGTATCGCTTACCTTCTCCACCTGTGGAGGCCGTACTCGTTTTGCTTTGCCAAAGTCCGCGCTCAGTTCGTCTGCGTCGTCGGTGCTCGCTTCGGTTTGTCGTGCGTTGCTCGTCGTGGAAGCCAGACGTTGGAAGCAGAAGCAACCCCTCGTTCGCGAGCTGGCGCGTTTGTTGACCGATTGCGCCGCCGCGGCGTGCTAAAAAACGTACTCGTGTCGCTCGGTCAACGTCAACAATCTTAACAAGAATGCCAGCTGTACGAAGTTGACCTTTTCTGTCCCCCACTTTCTTACCACGCACTACCCGCTCTAAATTAATAACGCACGACTGCTACCTACTAGCGCTAGCACCGGGTGATTGATTGATAATGATACTTGTTTGAAGTCTCTACCTACATAACGGTGTATGAAGCCGCCGTAGGCTGTTGATTCTTTGATTAGCCCTCAGCGTCGAGGGCGAGAACCGATGCCGGCGCCGTACTTGCGTGGCCGGGTCCTCGGTTGGAGCTGCACCGTGCTCCTGTTGGTGTGCGCGACCACCTCTGGATCTCTGGCGGCGGACCCCGGGGCTGGATCTCTGAACTCCACAGCTGCCCACAACTATGCCGGACGACGTAATGCGGCCGATGACGACGACGAGACAGCGCTCACCAGCACTTCAGCGTTTGTCGAAAGTGCGGGTGGGAAGGAGGAGAGCGACGAGTCCGTTCGCCAAGAGGCGGGGTGGTTCCATCGGCACCAGGAAGCATGGGACCGGCGGAAGGAACATGCCTGGCAGTCCTTAGTCAGTTTAATGAAATGCAACGGTGCAATGACGCCGTTCCCCAGTTTATTGAACAAGTCGGCTTTTCTGAAGACAGTGGGGAAGTTGGTGAGCCGTGGGTGGAAAAAGGTCGTCGATTTTCTGAGCGAGGTCGTTTCCAAACAGCAGGCTGGGTATGATACAGAGAAGGGGTCCAGGCCCTGGCTAAAGAGTTTGCGGAAAGGCGCGGTGTCCTGGCTGCAGCACGCGGTCGGGCGAGCTTTGACGGGCGCGGACACTGAAAAGCTGACAGAGACCGTGACGCTCGCGCTGGGTACCTCCCTATCGACACTGATGCAGGTCGTGGCCTCGGTAGGGGCCGGGCCCTTCGGGAAACTCGTCTACTCCCTAGTCCGTACGCCACTCGCGACGCAAACGCAATTCGGAGTCGACGAGTTCGCGAGGAACCTTATGACTGGGAGAGCACTCCGCCGCGAGAATGCTTCGAAGGCGAAAAGGAGATGCTTTCTCTACTCGGTTGAGATCGATCGGTGTAATTAGAGACAAATATGCGATGCGGTTGAAATTGAACGCGACTGGGCCCGGGGAAGCTGCTACTTACTTACTAGCCTAGGGTTGAATTGATATTAAAACAGGAACAGTGCTGACATCACTTCACATTGAGGCAACCGGAGAAGCAGCGCTGGGGCTTGCGCGTCAGTTGTGTGTTGGCGTTTGTCCCGATAGTACGCCATTCTAAATATTAGACCGCTTCCGGTTGCCTCTTTTTTCAGGTGTTTCAGTAAGTGCCCCCGGGTCCTCGCGTTTCATTTTGCGTGAGGAGGGTCTCCTGTCTACGTAGGCCGGGAGCAGCCAGTACAGTCCCGCAACAAGGAAGTACACGCACGGTCACGGGAAACCCTTTCCGTCGAACGACAAATGCCAGCAGCTGGGAAAGTAAATAGGAGCAGATCGATGTTGGAATATGATGAACATCGGTAATTGTATAGTGCATTCCAGTACACATACGTAGACCAGAGAATCGTGTTCCATATTGTACCGCAAGAGAAAGCAGTAGCTATGGTCTACCTCCTTGTTTCGCTTTGTACTGCTTCTAAAGAAGCTGTTGAGACCGATGACCCGAACGATGGGGGCTTCGATCTACCCGCGAAATTTCGGAAGCGCATGGGCGCACTCAGTTTGCACAAGCAGCTGTGGAAAATGCTGCTTGCGTTCTGGTGGTCAAAGGAGTTTTGGGACGTGCTGTGGCAGCAAATGCAAACGATCCCCGACGCCCTCTGCAATGCCGCCAAATGGGTGATGAAAAAGGTGACGCAAACGCCAGCCTTTTTACTTAAGACGGCCAGGGAGGCGGCGGAATACGCCAGAAAAATGGCGGCCGCAATGAAAGCTAAGTCACAAAACAACCTCGCCCGCTTTTTCGGGCGGCCACGTGCGCCGGAAGCCGTTCCCAAGAAAGAGAGGGAAGCTGTGGAAAAGGCGGAGAAAGCGGTTCGGGACGCCGAAAAGAATGTTCCAAACGGCAGCGACAAAGTGGGCTCCGAAGACGAAGAGAGGAAGTTGCTGGAAGAAGTTGTCCTACAACATTTAGAGAACGAGCCAGTGCAGGAGGTATGGGTATCGCACTCCGCTTTGCAGGTGAGCGGCACCGAGGAGCAATCCGACACCGAGGAGAAGTTGCTGGGCGAGCTGGCACGCGCGGAGGAGGCGGAACGACACGCGACGCGACAACTGGAGCTCCTTTCAGCGTACGGACCTCCGCCAAAAACACAGCGAGAGGCGGCGCGCTTGCTGGAAAGGGTCCGATCGGCAGAGCAAGCGGCTCGGAGCGGCACTGGGAACGAAGCGAGGGCCAGCTTCTCGCAGTTGGGCTTCGCCTTCCATGACTTTTCGGACGAGGAGCTGGACCTGTACGACGAGGTGGACTTCGGCTTTCTGGACGCGAGGTGGGGAGGAGAAGGAAAAGAGGAAGAAGAAGCGGGCCAGATTGGTGGCGAAATTGATGGGGGGCCAGACTCGATGCGAGGTTTCATGCAGCGCGAGGAGCGCTCCTTCGGCGCAGCAGGGTCGTCCGGCGACCGAGATCCAAGCAACGGCGACGGCGGAGGCGAACTTCAATTCGCGGAACCGCTGCAGGGGGGGCCGCAGCGCGAGATGCCACTGCACGAGGCCGTGGAAATGCTGCATGACACGTACGGAAAACGGCTCACACAAGAGGAGCTCGCCCGGTTCGGGTATCCTAGTACCCATCCGCCCGACGCGAAGCGCGGCCTTGCTAGCACGGGTCCGAAAAGTTCGCACTCCGGCTCCTTCCTCGAGCACGTCGCGAGTAACCACACAACTACGTGGGGTGCGTTTTTGGAGCGTGTCGAGTTCCACGAGGAGCAGGCCGTAACTGCGGAAACTGATCCTGACCGGGAGGCGAAGAGGGAAGCCGATTTGGCGGAGGAGGAGGAATACCAGCAGGCAACAGCGAAGGAGGACGCGGAGACGCCGGCTGCGGAGGCCATCCCGCCGTTTGACGAGAAAGAGCAAGCGGAAAAGAGCCAGAAATGGGTTGACCAGTCGACGCGACTCTCCAATTTGTTCACCCGGGCGTTTTCGAAGCACATGCTCCAGGCGCCGGGCGTCGTGCTCGCGCCGCCGATGATGAAGCGAATCGCCATCCTGTCGCTGGACATGGTGGCGGCTCTGTACTCCATTCTTAGGGATCGGCGAAAGGGAGACATCTAGTCATCTATTTGCCCGATCGATGGACATATCCGATTTGCGATCTAGATTGGCTCATACTCGGTTTATTTTCCAACGGAATCGGGTTTCCCAAAGACCCGGTGTCGGCGGGCTGGAGGCAGCGCCCAAGCGAGAACAATGGCTGGAAAAACTAGATGTAGTTGCAGCGGAAATTATCAATTACAATTATGTTCCGCCATCTTGGATCCTTTCTCGTGCTGGCTCCTCTTGTCTTTAGTGGACTTTTTCTTCCAGGCCCGGCCTTTTTGCGAACCAACAGCACCAAGAATTTGTGCCACCTGGAAAACAAATAATGATGAGTACTAGGTTGCAGCAGCCGAAGGCGAAGCACTGGTAACCCGCTACCTCCGCCTTGAAGTTGTGTCCACCCTGGCTAGCCCGATCGGACATAATATTAATTTGCTCAACGCTGTCTCTCCTTTCGGTCCCGGTCGCTTTATTCTTTTCCCTGTAGTGAACATTTTCTCTGGTCTGGTGCTGGCCTGGCGCTCATGGTCACCTATCGCTGGGGACGGGGCCGTGGAGGAGGCCTTCCGCCGATGGACGCACTCGCAGGACGAGAGCAACTGCGTCGACGAAGGTGAAGCTAAAGGTGAACTTGAACAACAAGCCTGTCTGTACCTCCCCGGAATGCTGAACCGGCATTTGGCGCCACTGACGGTGAACATCGTGCCCAAGTTCCTTGCGCAGTACATGAAGCAACAGTACCAGAAGTACGTGCACCTGTTCAAGGAAACCATGAAAAGTGTGTGGTTACGACAGGAGACCGATCGATGTTGACAAAGAACCCATGATCGAGAAGTGACAGTACAGGCTTCCTTACCGATGGCCGCGGTATAACACCTAGCTTTACGCGTTTCTATCCTCTTCTGTTGGTCGGACGGCCATAGTTGCATGTTTTCAGGGTGAGCAATCGGAAACCGTGCTGCCGGTGCTGCGAGGAGGCATCCAGTGTCAGTAGCAGTAGAAAAGATGGTGCCGAACAGGAGAGGGTAAGATCCATGTGCAATGGAGGCGTCCGATTTTGAAGAGAGACTGTTTGGTCCGCGAGGACGTGGTAGACTGCCAACGAGCATCTTTTAGGGAGAAGATGTTGGTCGTGTGGAATATTTATAGGTTCAGCACGAGTAGGTTGTTGTGGTGACGCCTACATGCCATGTAGGGGTGAGGGCGGTCGACGACCCGAGCGGAACTCGTCGACCGCCCTCACCGCCGCGTAGGGAATGCCGTGCTTCTTTAAGTCGATAGCTTTGGCGATGGATAATACAAACATAGCATGGCATTGTTTGATAACCTTATCCGCTCGGTCTGGGTCTTTTGTGCTCTAAGGCGGCGGACGATCACGGGCAAGAGTCCATGGGCGCACGCGATGTGTGCGTGGGCCGGGATCAAGAATAATGTCGGAAAATGGTACCTCCAGATGAAAGCTAGCAAGAGTTTTTGGGCGCATCGCGTGGGCGTCGCCTTGCATGAAAAGGCCGACGAATGGGAACAAAGCAATGGGAAACAATTTGGAGCTCTACCCGCGGGGGAGGCGGATCCAGACAATATCGTTTATAAGCAACTGCGTGCCGCTTCTTTCGCGGAGGTGAATGCCACCAGCACTTCGTTCCTGGAGGAGCATCGGCAAAGGTGGTTGCAGCACCTGTGGGAGCAAGGCAAGTCGATGCTGAAGAACGTCAGCGCGAAAACGGCGCGCTTCGTCGCGAAGCAGCTCGGCGTGCCGAAGAAGCCGGAACAAGTTTCGCAGCTGGACAAGTGCGGGATTCTCGCCGGCTTGCGAAACAACGCGCGCGCGAACGACCAAATAATGCCTGTGACGAGTTGGCTCGGGTTGGACACAAAAGAGGCGACTACATGTGGAGTTAAAATAGCGGATGTGGCGGAAAAGCAGGCAAAACCTGGGCTATCCTACACGCAGCTCTTCATAACCCGCATCCTCGGACTGAATAAGCAAGGGCCTCATCAGGTTTTCCATCCGTGAAAAAGGCTCACCACACTGGCTGCAACCATAATCAAAGACTCGGTCCTGATGGGCCGGGCGGTTTAATTATAGATAAAAGCCACTTATTAAGATAAAAAACACCTACGCGACTAGGATGAGGACAGCATTTGTTGGTGACCGATTAGTCTAGGTCCACATTCTTTTTTTTTCCCCTAGTATCTTCCGCGCCACAACGCCCCCTACCTTGTGGCAAGTGAAGCTATCTACCTTCCCTCGACCGTTTCGTTCGCGAGGCTACATCACAATTTGCGTAGTAGAAAGGACTTATCCATTTCCATATCCTTTTACGTCAAGTGCAGTGGTGAGCCGTATTTTTTTTCTTTACGCAGCACTTGGGCACGAGCATCCAGACCGTTCTGCACCACAAGATAAGTGACGTCATAACGGGGTTCCTCACCGCGGGCTTCATCATAATCTTGCCTCTCTTGCCGGTGCCGGGCCTCCACGGACTTATTTTTCCCCTTCGCCAAGCCGTCGCGAACTACATTTCTTATCCAGATGGAGGAGAGAAAAAAGCAGAGTATGTAGGGGGAGTCAATAGCAGCCTTTGTACTAGGTATGTGCTTGAGGCTTACAATTACAATTTCATGGTGTAGCCTTACTGGGAAGAGGGCGAAATTCTGGGGTGGGGGAGAAAACGTGGGGCGGGCAGTAAAACAAGGGTTGTGTAGTTGCAGTTGCGCACATGCGCCTGCTTCGGCCGCGATTTTGATGTTGTAGTGCTCGGAGTAGAGCACGGGCAGTGCGGTGATAGGTCCGAGTCCGAGAGAGTCCTCTGGTGACAACTAGCTGCCCTGTCTGGTAGCAACTGCAGTGGGCGAGGGCCTGTCTCGCTGTGTTTCGGATCTATCAAGGTGCTCGGTGATAGGTTGAAATTTGTTTCCTTCGGAGACCATATTTCCCGAGTTCTTATGTGTCACTCGCAGACGATTACTTGAATCTTTAGCAAGATCTCGAGGAATCGCAGCAGACGAGGACCCATCTACTTCTCTGCTTTTCTCTCTTCTGTAATGTAGTGGCCAGCTTTACAACCCGTTGGGCAGGATGATGAAGTATATGCTGCCTCTGCAGCGGACGCTGGAGACGACTATTTTGTTGGAGGTGCCGCCGCTAATCGGGAATTTTCTAAATGAACAGATATCCGCACTCATGCACGGGGTGAGCGAGAAGCTTGGGTCCTTATTCAAACAACCGAAACCGATGGAGCTGCTGCGCGGGAAAGGTAAGGGGTTATTGAAGTTGCTGAATTGGGGAAACAGAGAGGATGGGGTGGCGGCTGCGTCGCCTCCCTCAGACGGAATACAAAATTCCGCCTCCGAACCCAAATTCGTGGTCGAGCCGGTCTCGCGCTCGACTGGCTTCTTGCAGCGACTGCGGTCCGGGGCGCAGCAGTTGTCACAAGACACGGGTGACAATGCGTCGCAGCGGCCGCTCACGGAAGCGGAGATGGAAGCAGAGGCACGACGCATAATGCAAGCAGTTAATGCAAGCTTCGAGGGGGACCCTGAGTCCCACCCTGAGAACCTGCAGCGGCTTCTGAATGCCTCTTTGCGCAAGCTGGGAGACAGGTCTCCGAAGAGCCTGGCGATCGGGCTGGGGACCGTCAGGGGCGTACCGCCCGCCAGAATGAAGGAGCTCCTAGAGAGCGTGGAGGCGGAGGCGCAAAAAAATGATGTGCTCGCAAAGCTCGAGGCAACGGAACCGCCTGTGACACACAAAATGTCCCCGACGGTCGCGCGAAAGCTGCTTTGCGACACCTTGCGCGCCGCCGGCGGCTTCCACGGCGACCCCGAACCGCCCGAACAACACGAACCACAAGCGGCTGTCCGCAGCGACCCCGAACCGCCCGAACAACACGAACCACAAGCGGCTGCCGAGGAGAGTGCAAGTAGAAATACCACTATTACTACACCAGGCCCAGGGCTCAAATTCCTCTACAACATGCTCTGTGGGGGCGATTTGCGTGCGGAGCCGAGTGAAGGAATGGCCCAGGACTACGGATCGCCGGCAGGTGCCGCGTCTCCTTCCTCTTTTCTCGCGGTCCACGGGTTCAAGGACAAAGCACTGACATTTGGACAGAACTGGGGCATCGATTACTTGAGCGGCTTGCTGAAAGGCATGAAGTCAACGATTACCGGGGCCCTCGCGGGTGGGATCGCGACGTTCATTGTTCGGAAGGTCATTGTGATGCTCGCGTCTTTCCTCGCCGAGAAGAGCGCCGCCGCGGCGAGCACTCTTCTCCCGATCGCAATGCCGGTGGCCGTGTTCACAGGAGTGGCCGTCTACATGCTGACCCGTGACAAGATGGAAGGGTTGGAGAAGGATAGGGAAAGTATCTTGACGGTCCTCTGGAATCGTGTTACAAACCTCATCGCTTACGCGAGGCGAAAGCAACAATCGCCGATGAACGGGAGGAAAAAAAAGGAGCGGTGCCTACAAGCTAGTCCGAGAGCAGCAGTGCCAGTCTTAATTTTGATCCCCGTCCTGGAGCTGGACCTCCTGAAGAGGTCACGAAGAAATTGATTTGGACGCAGCTGACCATAGAGCTAGGCTTCGTCCAGAATCGAGTGAGCTAGGTCCTACTAGGAGGGCACCCCCGTTGCGTGTAGGTGCAGCACTAGATGACAGTTCGCGGGGCACCGGCGGACGTTCAGATGGGCGCAGCGAACTTTTCAGAGGTGGGCGCAGCGTTTTTCCAGCGGCGCGGAATCCTGCCCGCACTAGAGCTATTGCTAGGCTTTGTACTGCTTAACCTTGACATCGCACCTTCTTTGCAATTTTTCCTTCCGGGTGTGTTCGTTTGCAAATGAGCGGGGTTCTGAATACGGTGGGCGTGTTTCAGACGTTGATCGACATGATCACGAATTTCTTGAGCAGGTTCAAGAAAGCGACGGGCGGGGTGGCCGCACCGGCAAATGCTGCTGCCGCAGAAGCTGTAGCTGGCGACGAGACACAAAAACAGCAGAAGGTTCTCGCGGTGGAATTCGTGGAGCAACCGGCGGAACAGCACGGGAAGGCTCGCGAACAGGCAGGGGCACTACTACAAAAGGGGCACGACCACCAGAAGAAACCGGCCGAAGAAGTGCTGGCCGTGACTCCAGACGGCGGTTTCGACGAGCGCTTCACAAAATTTCTTGCGCCGCGGAGACCAAGAAGATGAGTAGAGCTGGTCGAGGACCGAGTGCAATTCTTTTATAATTCTACGTATTATACCGAGCAGGTCAAAGAAAGACATCAAGAACGACGATAAAGGGTTCGCAGTTTATTTTTCGAAAAATTTGAAGACTTTCAATTTCGTTTTTTTTCCTTTTTGCTAGAACGCGGCACAAGCTACAGAATTTAAAGAACTCTTTTGCGCATGCATGAACTGTCGCGCTGACGTAGATTGTTTCTGATTTCACAGACTAGTACAGACCAAGACGAAAACGCGTTTTAATATCAGCATTGCTGTGCAATAATGAAAGGACGAGAGGAAGGGAAATCTCAGGCGTAAAGCGCCGCAGAATCAAGATCATCATCACCATCATCATCATTATCAGCAGCATAGCTGTGCGTGCTTGAGAGAAGATGACTAAGCTCGTGATTGACTTGCGGGATCGACGATGGTGGGGGAGCGCGTACGCCTACTGTTCTCATCGATTGAGCGAGCGAGCCCTCTGACGAAACGAAAGTTTTCACGCGCCTCTCACGAGAGATGACAGTGACGAGCTACTACTGCGCTGCGGGTGCATCACAAAAGGGTTGCAGCGACCGTACCTACGAATCGATATTTTGTGATCGAGTAGCCGTCGGCCGTGAACCACGCCCTGCCGGACCACGCGCACAGCGCGACACGCACGGTTGCTCGCTCTGGCTTTGCCGCTGCGTGGCTCGTAAACTCCTCGCGCGTCTATCTCCTCCGACCCCGGGAGGTGCGGTTCAAAAGAGCCACCGGCCTCGCGTTATCGACTGGTCCTTCTTGGCGTGAGAAGAGGACCCTGTTCGTGAGCAGGCGGACCAAAGGCGCTCATCGACTGCATCGCGGATGCCGCCCGCGCAGAACGGAGTCCCGGCATCGGGATCATTGGGGGGGTTGCGGCCCGAGGAGAGCGTAGACTTCCTCTGCAAGAAGTTCAGCAATTTGTTCACGTTGTTGCAGCAAACGGAGTCGGAGAAGCAGGCACTAGAGGCGGACCGCAATGCCATCCAAAACGAGCTGGAGCAGATCAAGACAAGGGCACAGGTACATACATATACTGCGGGAAAGCCCGCCGATCCGCCATGCAGATCGTTTTGTTCTCTAGATACAAGAAGTAGATAGTAATCATTAGCTGCTAGTAGAGCTAGACCTCGAGCTTCTAGTTCGCCTTCACCTTCGTTGACCTAGACCTTTCTTTCGGGTGCGAAACACCAGACGGCAGAGAATCTGACTGCAGCGAGTGTACGGCATCTACGGGCCGACCTGGACGCTTTGCGGCGCGAGAAACACAACCTGCAAGTCGAGCAGCAGCGCTGGACACGAGAACAGTATTTACTTACTATTTTTAAAGCGATGTTGCTGCGCCTGCGCATGTGGCTGGCCGACTACAATTAATTTAAACCTTCGCTCAACACCCACTACAAACCTTCGCTGGCGCACTGCAAGCCTTCTCATTGCCTTCAAGCTATCGTTTCATTCTTTCTATAGTTCGATGCGGTACCTGGGCGCTATCGGTCCACACTGAGCTCGCCTGTTGATCCTGGATCCTGCAACGAAAGCGACTAGTGGTACTCATTTCCTTTTCCATGTCGGCACGCGAAACAACAAGTCATTTTCCAAACGCGTAGCTGGAGTATCAAGTTAAGTATAAAGTTAGGTCTGCTACCGTTTAATACTTATGTGCAATGTTTTTAGGTCTGCGTCTGTTACTGTTTAAGCTCTCAAACTCAATCTGATTTTCGATCCGATCGACTTTGAAAGATCCGCAGACACGGTCCAGCGAGACAAAAAAAGAATCAAACACATTAACTCAAAAGTGAAAATTGTGATCTGGATCAGACTGTAGATGTCGACGATTCTAGATCCAGAAGTGGTCCGCGTTGTGCAGGTGCACGTGCGATTCCAGTTCCAGAAGGGGAACACTAGATGTTTACTTGGTACCAGGCGCTTCTTTGGATTCCAGAAGGGGAATACTAGATGTTTACTTGGTACTAGAGGGCTGACGGACGCAGCATAGAAAGAATCATAGAGGTATATTTCTGTGTCTTTCATGGATGACCGACGTTGTTGCGTTTTTTCGAAGACCGTTCGCCGCGCGGGCCTACGCTCCGGCGCACTCATTTCAATAATCGTCTCGCCGTCGCCGGTAAACCGGGTTTCTTCGGCGCGGGATCTTCACTATGGCGGGTTTTCCGAATCCCGGGCCGTGGCCGCACTCGATGGGCGGTAAGAACGGCCCGGGAGGAGCGGCCCCGAACATGGGTGGCGGTATGCAGCAGCAGCAGCTCCCCCAGGTTCCGGGGATGATGCCCGGGATGCTTTCGGGAATGATGCCAGGAGTGCCGCCCAGCATGGGCACGCCAGGGATGATGCCAGGGATGATGCCAGGCATGATGCCCCTGATGATGCCCGGCATGCCGGGAATGCCACCCATGAACATGAACATGAACTTTTTAAACGCTTTCGGCGCCGGCGGCGGGCCGCCCGGGCCCGGCGTGGCCGGGATGAAGGGGCCTCCGCCGCAGGCCCCCGGGAGCAAAGCGCTCCCGACCCCGAGCGGTGCGGGCAGCCAGACCCCGAGCCAGGCCGCCGGTGGCGCGCAGCAGGGGCCCGGCGCGCCG
>RXOD01004376.1:0-23293 GCA_005223375.1 Amoebophrya sp. AT5.2
CAGAGAATTGGAGGGAGGGAGGGGTCCCAGCTAGTCGGACCCCTCCCTCCCCCTATTCTCTGCGCAGAGAATTCCGGCAATTGTTGCACAGCCTCTTAGTACTTGTTGCCAAACCCCTGGACCACGACCCAACAAATCAAAATGTAACAATGAATTGGTCTTGGTCTTGGTAGCTCTTCCTAAAAACACGACCTGACCTGCACCTGGTATGTAATTCCAAATCATTGAACTTGAAGGCGGCGAAATCCTTCTCGAAGCACCATTCGCACAGTCTCGCTGTTCTCCTTCACTTTCATCTGACAGACGATGTTGTTCTACTTCGTTCATAGCTTCAAATGGAAATCAAGTGAAATCCAAATCCACCGTGGTCGTGGTCGGCGTGGTCGTGATGACGCACAGGCTCCTCGATTGATCAGCGAAGCACGCAGCGGCGCGGTACCCCGCAACTACAGAGAAACTTTTCTCTCAGCATCATCATTTCTTTCTCTTTGCATCACCACGTGCGTACCAGGATCCCACATTCTTCTTGAACGTGTTGTATATTTTCACTGAAGAACAAGAACCGCCCGTGTCAGTCTCTCTCGTCCGAAGGGAAGGTCATCACGTGCGATGGAGGTTCTTGACCGATACAGGTAAATCTGACTCACTGATTTCGACCACACATTTATTAGCGCCGCACAGCGCCCGGCGATTCGAGAAGTCCGTCGTAGGTTTGGACAGGATTATTTCGCTTTTTGCGCACTTCCACTACCACAGGAAGTAAAGCTTCATCACTTGTTTTTTCCGAGAAGTGTCACCAGCGACATCACTAGATAGCTGCTACCGATAGAAACATCAACATGGCGGTTTCTGTGGTGACGATTTCTCCGAGCGAGGTGCTCGAGTTTGACAGCAAGGAAAAGTACTTGAAAATTACGAACATCTCGGACAAAAGCGTTTGCTTCAAGGTGAAGACGACGGCGCCGAAAAGTTACGTCGTGCGGCCCTCCAACGACATCCTTCTGGCCGGAAAATCGGTGGACGTCAAAATGTACTCCCGAAGAAAAATACTTCCGCAACCTGTCTTTTACATCAAGAAGATGACGACCTTGTTGCCGTTCGCACATTACTGCGACTGCATCAGAGATTAGCGAGAATCTCTTTTGTCTGTCAACCTGAAGATGCTAAGTGAGCACATTCGTGCGTTTTGATTGATGTTGATGAAGTCCAAGTCCCAATCGCATGAACGAACCAACAAAAAATTTGAACATGAACGACCGGACCACATACTAAAAAAATCATGCTTGCACGAACAGAGCCCTCCAGACTTCCAACATGGCGGAGATTGCGGCTCATCGATTTATGGTCCAGGCTACGGGTGTCGCTGGCGACAAGAACATCGAGAAGGAGGAGTGGGCTGCTTTGGCCAAGGCCGACATACAGGAGTTTCGGCTCGCGGTGAAAGGGCTTCCAGAGCGGGGACTTCTGGGTGCTGGCGGGGTTTCCAGTTCCGCGACCGCCGGCGGCGAGACCGTGTCGGGAGGTGGAGTGACTTCTTCTGCCCCGAGCGCTTCGGGCGATCGCGAGAACATCCAGGCGAAGTACGAGGATTTGGTCAAGTACACCGTGAAACTGGAAGAGGACACGCTGGCACTGCAAAAGGAAAAGGAGACGCTGGAAAAGGCGGCGAAGGGGTCGGGACAAGTGTACTTCACGTGGTGGCACCTCCTGCTGGCCATGCTCATCGCGGTGGCATGCAGCAAAATGAGCAGCCTGGGAGGGATGTAGCTTGAGTGCTGCCGGGCTTATTTCTAATGTTCAAGATGATCTAGATCTTCAACACAGGAAGGATCATTGACATGGGTTTGGATATTGGCTTTGGCTGGCGCAACTGAAGATGAGTATAGAGGGCGACATCAAGCGCAGAAGAACCGATCAGCGATTCACATCTTCATCCAAACAAAGCGAACTCAGAAATATGGCGACAGTTGTTGTACCGTTTTGGAAACGAAAAACCTGATCACGCTTGGGATGGTCGATACTTAAGACCAGAACTACATGCACATTCAAATTCATTGATTTGAAGGCGCTGGGTTTTTCTTCATGAAAATATCACGAGTTGCTTGCATCCGGCATCTGCTTCCTTGTTGCTCTTCGCCGAGGATGGTGCATCCCGCCTCAACGTAGCCAGGCAGGCTCTGGACCCAGGCTGTATGCAGCTTGGCTCTACATCTTCAGCTTGGGTTCGACGAGGATGATCTCGAGCAGGGGTACTAGTGAAGCAGGTGTTCTTCTTCTTGGTGGAAGACCTACTTACAGTGTGAGTTCGGCACCGTCCCAGCTCGCGCAAGGCAGTGTAGTCGTGATGTCGTGGTAGAGGACGAGCAGGAAGAGGATCTTTGTTCTTTTCGATCTGGATCTTGAATTCGCTATTTTTAGCACTGGGATCACCGTGACGAAGATCTCGTCTTTTTCCGGTGCATGTGACTCCCCGTGCAGTAGTTCTAGTTTCGCCGCAGGCGCAGCATGCACAATGCAGATCGGTCCTTCTTGATGATCGATGATTATGGCCTATCGCGTCGTTATTTCGTTCGCTTCTGTATCTTCTTTCACCCCTTCCTTGTTCCTTCATCTCCACCAGCAGCAGGTGACTACGTACCTGGCTATCGAATTCGACGAAGAATATCCCTTCGTCAAGAGGAATCGAACAAGTACAAGGGAACAAGGTCTCAGATTCTCATACGAGGACATCGCACGACATCGCGAACTTACCCGAGCGACGTTGGTCCATCTTCGCAATCGATCATGGCGAAGAATCCGAGCGTGCTGCCGGTGGCCCTGGCGGGGTTCGGGACCGTCGGATGTGGCGTGATGGAACTCATCCTAAAAAACAACGAGAAGTACAAGGCGACCTACGGCTTCGAACTTCAAGTCGTCAAGATTCTCGTGCGCTCGCCGCAAAAACACATCGATGCGGTACTACCGATGCTATTAATCGATCCGGCATCCTACTCCTAGCTGCAGAACGAAAACAGCCCTCAGATATAAAATAAGTACATCGATAGGAGGTGGCGAATCATTCTCATTGCCACATGAAATGCAATGAATATCAAGAACATCTTCTTCGAAAACTTGTAACCTGTTTTGCCAGATCTGTGCCGACCCTTACCTGTCGCAGAATTTGCGGCGGACTTCTGAGGCTGAGTTGAAGGCTTTGTTCACGACCGACATTGATGCCTTCCTCCAAACTCCCGCCGCGATTTTTGTCGAACTGATTGGCGGCTGTACCGACGCGAAACGCATCGTCTACGAGGCCGCCCGCACTAAACAAGTGCCGGTCGTCACCGCCAACAAAGCCTTACTGTACGAGAACCTGCAGGAGCTGCTCGGGAGTAGCGGGCACGGCCCGGATAACACAGGCGCGTTCTTCGGATACGAGGCCGCCGTGTGCGGAGGAATCCCAATCATCAACGCACTGCAGACGGATTTCGTCGCGGACGATGTTCTGGCGGTCAGCGGGATCATGAACGGGACGACCAACTTTATCCTCTCCAAAATGGAGCTCGAGGGCGCGGCCTACAAAGACGTGCTCAAGGAAGCGCAGGAACTAGGTGCATAAAGATAAACGATGAGTTTCTATTTTAGACGATGTTGAAGACTCTGACTCTGACTCACTCTCCACCAGGGAGGTGCACCAATCGGCAGAGCCTTGTTAGGTACCGAAGTTAATCGGGATGATCGGACTCAGAGTAGTAGCGAGGAGGGGAAGGAGAACGTGAACGACAAGGTCGATGATGACTGAAATAAAGAACTGCACCAGGTTACGCCGAGGCCGACCCCACTGCCGACGTGGAGGGCTACGACGCGCGCGATAAGATCGGCATCATCGCGAAGTTGGCGTTTGGCGCCACCCTCACCAACATTCCCTGCAAGGGCATTTCTCAGCTCGAGAAGACCGATTTCGACGCCGCGAAGACCCTGCTGAAGTCCACCATCAAGCTGCTCACTTCCTGCAAGAAGGTGGACGAAGATGGTGATAGTGGGAACAAGAAGATTTCCTGCTTCGTGTTTCCGCACCTCGTCCCCGACACCCACCCGATCGCGAGCTGCCGGGGACCGACGAATTTGTGCACGGTGACGAGCCGGAACCTGGGCGACTCGGTGCTCGTGGGTCCCGGAGCCGGGCGCTACCCGACGGCCAACTCGGTCATGAACGACCTGGTGAAGGCCGGAGCGGCCTGCGTGCAGAAAGGATCCGATCTTCGGGTGAGCCGAAAGCCACGCCAGAACACAACTCCTTTGACGTTCGAAGCCGACTTCCCGGCGAGGGGGTTCTACATGCGGGTAAAGAGCGGCGACGTGGAACAGTGCGCGGAAGCGGCGGGAAAAATGTCCTTGAAGCTCGCGAAAATGGCGAAGTGGAATGCAAGCGACATCGTGCTGGTCACAGAACCCTGTGTCTACTCGAGGGCGCTGGCGCTCGCGAAAGCGGTGGCGAGCGAAACGGGCGGCGTGCCGCCGGTCTACCCCTTGTATGGATGAGGCGGCGCGGGCGGAACCCGCTCCTCCCGTACGCCAATACTCCCTGCCTTAGGTGGGCAGGACGATGAAACTTTTTCAATAGTCATGAACAAAAACAACGTAACAAACTCACTCTCTCCAAGAACATGAACATGGTCATGATCGCGAACACGGGACTGGCATTTACTCCACGCCCACAACCACACAAAAATTGAAGGTGATTTCTCCGCGCTACAGCTCGCCTGTGCATGCGACTCGGTTTGGTGGAGTTTGGATTAATATATGTCCACGGACTTCTAGTACTCGTAGTACTCGTACTCGTTACACTTACACATGTGCGAATGCGAATTCAATCAGTCACACTGCGTGTTGAATCATGATGCTGCCACTCTGTCGACCGCCTCCTCTCTCTGTGCGGCATCTCATCGATCTCAATCTCAATGTTGAATCGAACCCGTGCTGTATCTGAACATCATCGGTGCGTGGGCAAGTCTGGTAAATCCATCTGCTTGCGCTTGGACTGGTTTTGTCGGTGGCTCGACTCGCGCTCCTTCCTTTCTGTATGTTTGCGCGAGCATCATATCCATGATGCGACGGAATATACAGAGCGCACTATGCGGTTTTGTCCGGCTCCGATCCCTTTTTATACGTATCTTTTTCTATGTTTATTTTCTTCCAGCGTGTACCTGTACGTGTAGTGAGCGTCTAACTCTAAGACAACTACCCGTAGCAGCAGCTCCGTACTATCTGTAACTGCGGATCGCGATCGCCGGGACCGGCAGACGCAAAATTGCTTTTTATTTTTGACACGCGTGGACGAGGTCGTCCTGTCGCGAGTTGACTATTTTTTTCTTGAACCTGTGTGTTTGAAATTTTTCAATAGACATCATATGACATAATTTATTACACGCGATTTTCGGTTTATTTCGATGTCGCGTTGCGCCACGAATTCAGCGTTGTCGCTCGAGTGGCGCAACTTAACGCTGAGGATTGGCGACAAGACTATCCTGAACAACGTCTCTGGCTATGTGCCTGCCGGCGCGACGCTCGCGCTGCTGGGGCCGTCGGGCAGTGGGAAGACGACGCTCCTCTCGCTCCTCGCCGGCGTGTTCCACAGTACCGACGGCCAGGGGGCGCAGGTGCAGATCACCGGCGACATCATCGTCGGGGATCCGGGCCAAGAAGGCGCGAGCAACCCGGCCGCCGCGCATCCGTACTCCCGGCACATGGCGTATATGCGCATCGTGGAGCAGTACGACACGTTCCTTGGGCAGTCGACCGTCTGGGAGCACCTGCGCCTGAACGCCGCCCTACGGCTGTCCTCCTTCGATGAAGAGCAGCGGGACGAGCGGATCGTGGAGATTCTGGAGAGACTCCGGCTGACGGGGTTCGAGGAAGTCCCAATCCAGCGGCTGAGCGGCGGGCAGAAGAAGCGGCTGTCCGTCGCCGAGGAGCTGCTGAGCAACCCGGCGATCCTCTTTCTGGACGAGCCAACGTCAGGGCTGGACTCCACAGTGGCGCGCGAGGTGGTGGAAATCTTTTACGAGGACGAACACGTGGAAGCGGTCACCACCGACATCTACGCGGGGGGGCCGCGACGAGAGGGCAGTGGGGAACGTGAGGCGGAAGATGGTATAATAAATGCAACTAGTAGTGCTCCCTCAACATCTTCGCGGAGCCGGTCGCGGTCTGCGGAGTACTTGAGCCGGACCCAGTCTGTGAACCCGCAGAAGGGCCCGGATGAGTTCTCGCGGTGTCGGGAGCTCGCGATGCGTCCGGGGGCGCAGCCGAGGCTTGCCTCTGTGGATCTGATTTACGAGCACCAGGTGCTGAATGCCAGCGGTATTCAGGATGGTAGCGACGAAGAGGACTACCTATTGCACAACCTCACGCTGCGCTCCAAGCGCGAGTGCGGCGCGATGAGCTACGCGAGCAAAACGGCGAGCGAGGCCGAGTTCGTGCCCGCCTCGTCGGCGTCGGCAGGCGCGCTGACCACGACAGCTGCAGCCGATGCGAAGGTCGTTCCAACGTCGAGCATAACCAGGAACAGCAGGACCAAGAACCAGAAGCCGTGGGAGAGCGCTCTGCAGCGTGTGCTTGCTCGCCGGGCGCAGGAGCTGCACGCGACGTCGGCCCACGACGAGGTGGACGTCGGCGGAAGAACTACCACTACTCTGCTGAGGACGTCCTCGAAGCAGGAGTGTCGTCGCGAGCCCACCACGATTATCTTCACGATCCACCAGCCGAGTTCGCTGATCTGGAGCTGGTTCTCGCACTCCATGTTTCTCGCCCAGGGGCAAACCATGTACTTCGGCGCGGCGCGCGGCGCGGCCCCCTTCCTGGAGCAACACCTGCGGCACGTGAAGTGCCCAGCGGGGTACTCCGCGCCGGAATTCGTCCTGGACACCATGAACAGCGCGGAGCACGTGGCTTCGCTGGTGCAGGCGCGGGCGCGGGGAAACATCACAGAGCGCGAGATCGAGCGGATCCGGGAAGAAGAACGGATGAAGCGCGGCCGGACGGTACTACTGGGTGCAAGACCACGACCACGGCCGCGCGCCGAGGAACAAGAACATGCTGGGAAGAAGATCATGTCCGAGGACAGCATGTACGCGCCGTGGTGCACGCAGTACCGGGTGCTGGTTCGGCGGGTGTTTTTCGACCGCGCCCGCGACTTCAACTCGACGGTGCTGCGGCTGGCGGGCAGCGCGGTGGCGCTGCTGGTGTTCTCCGCCTGCTTCTGGCAGCACGGGCACCGGCCCCAGCAGGCCGGGCCGCGGGTCGCCGCGACCATTTTGCTGATCAATTTCCCCGTGGTGAGCGAGATCTTCAATTATTTGTCCGCCATCATTGCCCTTCGGCCCCAGATCGAGCGGGAGTACCTCACGAAACGGCTGTACCACGCGTTCCCGTACTGGCTGGCCGTGCGCACCGGCGCGCTCCTGTTCGACTACGGTCAAATAACGCTGTGGTTCGTGAGCGTGCTGTTCTTCACCGTGGGCTACTTTCCGGACTTCTGGGTTTCGAAGTGGGGCCAGCTGGTCGGGTTCGTCTTTTTAACACAGACCATCGGGCACAGCTACGGAATGCTGATTTCCATGATCACAAACGACCCGAAGCGGGTGCCGTTTTTGGGGAGCTTACAAAGACGGAGGGCCGTGAACAAAGGGGTGGATAATCACTCCTGGATAAAGTAGCCCGACTTTTGGCCTCCATGACAAGTCCGCGGAGCGAGCGAATCACTTTTCCCCCACCACTGTCGTGGGCGTGTTTTTTCGTCGTTTCGCTTGATTCCCCAAAATCTCGCACATCGAACACAAAAAGCCGACACTTCGGACACTTTCGCGCCCACTTTTTGGCGGCTCAGCGGTGACATTTTTGGTGCCCTAGAATGCTCACTGTCATGGATTTCATCCGGCGCCTTGTCGGGAGCCGAGATCTAGCATTTTGGTGGGATTTTTCTGGCATTTCGAAGGCCCCGAATGCAACCACTTTTCTATTTCAGCCATCTCTACTTTTTGTTTTTCTGAAGTTCCGCCCTGGTCCTCGCTATGGCATCATATGCTGCGGCCAGGCATTGGGATGCTTTTAGGAACTTTCTAGGATCAGGCTCTTGGTTCGGCAGTGATTCAAGGGGGCTTTGTTCACAAACTTCGTCTTTGTAAGGAGCATGCTCATCCTGCCCTTCATGTTCACGAATACCGTGATCGCGCCGGGGTTGCGAGTTCCGAACTGGCTCGTCTGGATCCAGTACGTCTCTCCCGTGTACTGGGGCTCCAAAACCATCGTGTGGTGGGCGTGGAAAGGCTTCGTCATGGAGGACCTGGCTGCGGAAGAAAAGGAATTGAAAGTGCACAAACAATACTGCTTCTACCAGGTACAGATGTATAAGTTTAGTACTTTGAGTTTGATACCGACGTTCAAAAAAAATATATAAGCCAACGACGTGGACGTGTGATGTTGTTGTTGATGGATAATCGAGGAGGGCACGGGGTACTCAGCTCACCAGAACCCGAGGGTGAACTCAAAGAAATCCTATGATCTCGCGAACGACCGAAGCTGAGAAAAAACCTCGAATAGCCAGTGAAATTCCACCAGCATTCCCACTCCCCGCAGCAGCAAGGAGCTTCACTATGCTCACTCGTTCTCGATCATCGATCGATCGATCTGAATCATCGGACAGGATGCTTCCGGCACGGAGTATCCTTGCGAGCCGGCGTCCGCGGTGCCCCAGACCGACAAGAGCGACTGGTTCAACGGCGGCAGGCCCTTCCTCCGGCTCGACGGCGACCGTTTCCTGCGGTCGAACTTCGGGATCGATCCCGAGAACCCTTTCTGGGAGTTCTGGTTTCCCTTCATCATGTGCTTCGTGATGATTCTGGTGTTCAACACAGGGGCGTTCCTGGCGTTCTCCTTCCGCTACAAGTACCAATGCAGCTGCGGTGCGCTTTGCTGCAGCGCGCGCAGGGGAGGCCGGGGGAGAGAAGCAAAGAGAAGCAGCGGGAAACGCAAGAAAGGTGGTAGAGGGAGCACTGGTGGTAGAGTCTCGTCGGGTAGCTCGTCGGAAGGGGAAGCAGGCGTCGATGTGTACGAAACGGGCAGGACTTCCGATTACAAATTGAGGCTGGAGGACGACGATGGGGAAGATTTGGGCCAAAATGAGGAAGAGGCACTCATGATGAAGACCGGGAGAGAGCAATTGTAAACCGCAAGCGCGAGGTACTAATACAGTGATTTAAGAAATCCGCAACCTGCAGCTCCTTCCAAGAATCGAGTAGTTCTAGTTAAGGATCTCAGCAGCTGCCTCGCTGGTAAAACTAAAATTTACGAAGTTAATGAATCGTCGTGTTAGCGATAATTGTAGAATCGCAGCAAGCCACCTTTGGCTTTGCCTTATCCTTTGTCTGGAACTGGTACTGGGTAGGAATGCCATTAAATTCATTTGGTTTTTTTTTTTTGGCCACTGCCAGCGCCACACTATGGCGGTGAACTGTTGTGGAGCATGAGATGGATTGACATTCTTGATTCGCATGCAGGTTCAACGTAGCGAGTACTAACTTACGTTACCGAGACAGTCACAGTCGCCATCGGCTTCGCCTCTTTCATTCACTTTCAAACGAGCCATCGATTAAGACCGCACCTATAATGCCGAGCCAAGAAGCTGCACTTGCATGTGCATACCGCAACCGCGGTCACGGACGATTTGCTATGGCTGCCTCCAACCAGAAGAGCCAAGTCATTCGTGCGACGTGCATAGTGCAGCGGCAGTAATGTGGGTGTAAGTCTAAGTAAGTAGTTCTTAGTTGTCCATGTGTTGACCCAGATCGATGCTTGTTACGAGACGAGAGCGTGAGTGAGAGTAAGCGAAAGTGAAGACAGTACATTCATAGAACCAGCTGCAAATGAGCAGGCTAACCTTCTTCTTTCCGGTACTGTAGATGCGTTGCTGAAACAAGTGATAAACTGCGAAAAGATGCCAGCATGCGACCGACGAAGGCCACCTGGCGCGCCGGGAAGAGCTACTGCAGCAAAAAATGGTGGCTCAGTTGTCTCCAGCTTTTCCTGATTACCACCTCCACCGTCACCGAACCAGCAGGGGGTCTTGCGCGAGCAAGTGTTGCTGTGATCGAAGGAGATGGCGAGTTGCAGGGGCCGCAGGAAAGCGACCTCAGGAACAAGACGGTGCCCAGCGGAAGAACGATGGGCACCAGCCGCCTCCTGCGAGTGGAAGCAGATGCGGGGGGTCTCATCCTCGGGGACGACTCCAGTGACGTCGAGGCGTTCTCGCATGAAGAAGGTGGACGAGCAACAGACTCGACGGGGGGGGAAACTGAAACAGCAAGGACGTCCATGTCACAAGAACCAGAAGCAAGACGTGCCGGGCGTCAGCACCGCCAGACGAAAACCATCGAAGTCGAAGCGCAGCACGACGGCCCAGGTCAAGAAGCACCTCAAGAAAATCTTCGAAAGAGGTGGAGTACTGCGGGAGGTCGACATGGCGCAAAAACGCAGATGGAGACGCATTGGAGGGGCGCGCACCACGGCAGGCGCACGACGCAGAAGGCTGCTGGTGATGGCCCCCGCGCTAGCGGCTTGTTCGACCACTCCTCTTCATCGTCCGCACCTCGGCAGCGCGTTTCGGATTTGTGCACGGCGCTCTCCGCCAAGGCCGCGGCGGAGAAGACGTCCGAGTGTTTTTACGGCTGCGAGTACGCGTTTCGGGACTGTCATGGCTTGCTGGCGGAGGACTACTACCCGTCGAATGGAACGAACGCCTGCGCCCCCCTGAGCGGGCGATGCGCCAGCGCGATGCCCGGCTTTAGGGACCACTGCGGTAGCGACGCTCGACCCTACCTGGACGATCTGGCCGCAATCCAGTCAGCCGCAGAAACCAACCCGGAGCTGAACAATCACTGCGAAAGCGAGGACGCAAACGGAGGTCCTCGTCGTGGAGAATTTAGAGATACTGCTAGCAGCTAATATCAAAAGAACTGGCACTTATCAAATTGATTTCGGTTGCACATCATGATCAATACCAAAGAACTGTAGTCGTGCTGGACAAGAACTAATACTATAGGAATAGGGTAGACATTGACGTCAGTCAATCAATCAGTCAATCAATCAACTTGCGGACCGCCAAACCATTCTCGCCATGGACAGCAAACAGCACCGATCGCTCTCCAGGTCTCGGGGTCGGGTCTGTCAGGAACGCGCAGACTGTCACGACCGTGTGCGGTCATTTGGCCGAGCTTTGTGTTCTGGATTGCGAGCGTACGCACAGGGTCTGCCTGGGGCTGGGCGGAGGCGACGTGGTCGCGAGAGCGGCGTTCTTCGTGCCGGACTCGGAGGAGGGGACCCCACAAGCACAAGATGAACAAGGCGCAATGAACCAAGGAGGTTCATCCGGTGACGAGGAGGCGGTCGTGTACGTCGCGGAGAGACTGAGCGACCGCCAGAAGTGCATGCTGAAATCCGCGGAGTGCGGGGCAGCGCTCGACACACTGAACACCTGCAGCCCCCTCATCCGCGCGGAACTAGGCATGGCCAGAGACTACGTGAATAGTCACGGGCCGTCCTGCATTGGTATTTCCGAAAAAAAACTTTTCGCGGTCGGCCTGCTGCTTTGCGCGCTGCTTGTCGCGGTTGCGTACTATTTACAGCCCGCCAGGACCTCTGGGAACGTTCACGTTCTTGACGTGGGAGCAGTGCTGGGGCAAGCGGCACCAGCCGATTTCGGAACACCACACGTTGTACATGCACCACTAGAGGGAAAGGCAAGGACGACCGGATTCGATCCAACCTCGCTGTACACGGACGAGCCGCCTGTGCTGCGCCATTCGTCGGAAGCGGCGGAGGTCCTGGAGCAGGGAGCTGGGAAGGGGGACGATGTCGAGGTTGACTAGAAGGGCGCCGGCGGTGGACCCAAGTGGGATGTAGTGGGCAAGGAGCGCGTCGAGCGTCTGCACGAAAAAGCATCATGATCGGCCTGCTTGTGCGTCACATAAAAAACAGACGTGAAGCCGCGCCACCTGTGGCGCGGTTTGGCGCGGCAAACGCTAACGCGAGATGCTACCAAATCACCGGGCTGGACGCGGATGACGGTGCGACAATGGAGATTCGGCAACTCGGACTTCCGGCAGGTGGAAGGGGTGCAGCGGGGCGAGGTCGTGCAGGGTAATGCGAGGGGTGGTGCCGCTCCTGGCGCTGCCGGTGATCCATCGATCAAAAACATTAACATAAGTATTCCTTCGAAATCGTTCGCACGTACGCAAGTATCGCGCCCACACGATGAGTCATTCCAAGAAAAAAGTGAAATTCTTGAGGCGCAGAAAGGTCACGATCCTAGCACTTTATCTGCGCGAGCGCGACTGTTGTTGCCAAGGGAACTTCATCGCGTTACTCTTTCGCACGAGGAAAGCATGATACGGCAAGAGCTGCGCTCAAACTTGCGTCGAGGATCTTCCGTTCACTTCAAGCAGAAAGATCGCTTCCACCTTCGTCAGGTAGAAAGACCGCGGCTTCGTGAATCAATACGGCATTCATATCAAATGCAAATCTCGTTGCGTGCAGCTCGCTTCGGCTTCTTCTTTTGTTCTTGCATGTCATCCGCGCCAGTACGAGTACTACATTTCGACGTTTTCATTCTTTCAGCTCAAAGTGCCAGTAAGATAGCTTTCTCGACGACGCTCACGCGAACCCCGCGGAGGCATCCTAAAATTATTCTGGCCGTGGCGCTCCACCTTGATGAAAAAGCGCAAGATGTCTATTGGCACGACAGCGCGGACGCCTGCCGTAGTCGAGCAGGGCGTCGCATCGGACGCTCCACGAACAGTGATCATTACCGGCGCGACGGGCCGCATAGGTGTCGAAATCGTGAAGCAGGTCGTCGCCCACTTTCTCAGTGCCAAGACTGCCGCACACGTCGTGGCCGTCGCTAGGAGCGAGAAGAAGGGCCAGGCTGTGCTCGATCAAACGGTCGCAGCTTTTCCAACTGTTGTTGCCGTCGCAGCTGGAGCTGGTGCAGCAGGATTGGCAGCAGGAGCGGCAGCAGCACGCGCACCAAGTCCAAGGGGCTCGGGCGCGGGCGCCCATACTACTACTAGTTCTTCCGCCATCAAGGCCAAGAACAACATCAAGAGCAATGACGGCCAGGTCTCTGTAAGCCTCGAATTGTGCGATGTAAGCCTCCAGTCGAGCGTGAAGGCGTTCGCGGCGCGGTGGGGGCGAGAAAGACCTGTGCACGTCTTGATCAACAACGCGGCGGTGACGCCGGTTGAACAGCAGTTCACCGCGGAGAAAATCGACTTGCAGTGGGCCACGAACGTTCTCGGCTACCACTGGATGATGCGCGAGTTCGCACCCATGCTAATGCTCGGAGGAGGAACTGGAGCTGCGAAGGGGTCCAGCTCTTCAACTTCCTCCCCCGCTCGCGTGGTGAACGTGGCCAGTTTCTACGCCGGCGGCCTCGACCTGGGCGACCCGGAATTTGTGAAGACGAGAGCGTACGACGTGGACGAGAGTTACCGGGCATCCAAAATGGCGAACCGCATGCAGAGTCGGGGGTTCGCCGAGAAGTGGAAAGCGGACAACATCGTCGTGAACGCCGTGCACCCGGGGGTGGCCACGAGCAGCGTTTCTCTGGGATTAGGCTTCGACTTGGACCGGAGTCAGGCGGCGGCGGAGAAATGCGCGCGGGGCCCGGTGTACTGGGCAGTGAAGACAGATACTTGCCTAGAAGAAGAGAGCAATCAAAATCATCGGCACCTCACAGGACGATACTTCGAAGGGGAAAATGTGAAACCCAAAAAGTGCGCATGGCAGGAAGACACAGCAGGAGTAAAAACGTTGATGACGCTCTGCGAGTCGTATAAAGGATGAAGAAAGGCGGGGGCGTAGCTGAATGAAGCTGATGTGTAGCTCATGCTGGTGCTCCGGGCTGCCCCATGTTTATATATTCGCACTGACTTTTTATCTTGTTCTTGCACTTCGTGCAAGCGCGAGTCTTAGCTTTGTTGACGTCGTAGCGCACAAGCGCAGTCGCTTTTCGATTTCCAGGTTAGACATAGATCAAGGGCGTGTTCTCGATGCCAGTGTGTGTCGTGATTCGGCGACTTTCTCGACGCGTTCGCTGTGACGAATTTACATTTCAGATCGCAAAATTAATATAGAGAATGAGAAAGAGAAAGTAAGAGGAAGAGCTGCAGCAGAGAGTGAGAGAGTTGAGCAGCCGCGCTGGTACGCTGCGGAGAGGAGAAGTAGAGGGAGGTCCGTTCTTCGAAAAAGGATGTGTTTCGCTCGCTCCACTGCAGTCAAGAAAAACAGAAAATGAAAACGAAAAGGCACAGGCGTCTTTCTACCGAATGCTCTGAAACTCACGGACAAGCTGCAGGCTCCTCGGGGTCGGAGGACGCATTCATCCGAGGTGTAGTGTCACAACATCGAGATGTTCCGGATGACGTTGGTGAATCCGTTTTCGCTCTACCGCAGTTTCGCTTTCGCAGGGATCCTTTTTCTGCGTATGGGGAGCTGCTCGCAGCATCAAATGCTGCGGCGCGAGATCAGGGGGGATGCTTCCCAGCAAGAGCCCCAGCCCGAGGCTCTCCACCAGCGCAGCACGCCACCACAGAAGCAGCCGGCGAGCACCAGGACCTCTGCGTCTGCGCACCGGACCGCTCCGCCCGAGGAGGCAGCTTCGAGTCCTCCTCCTCCACCACCGGCGTCCAGCACCTCCTTCACGCAGATGAAAACAGGAAAGACCGAGACCACCAGACAATCCACCACACAATCACAAGGTGACAAGTGGCTCGGGCTCGGATCGCTGTTTTCGTCCACGGTTTCGAGTACTACCCCAGCCCCGCCGAGCTTGCGACAGGCGGCGAGGGAGTACGTGCTGGGTGTGAACAGCCTGCAGACCCGGTACGAGGCGTCCGCACGCGAGGCGCACAACGCCGACGAGGTGCGGCAGCAGGTCGGGCACGATCTGGTGAACGCAGGCCAGGAGTACCAAAAAGCGGACCGCAAGTTCCGCGAGAGCGTCAAGCAGGCCTCCAATTAAGTAACCGGAGCCGAGAGGAGCAACCTACTAAAGGCTCATTTTCCAGGCGGCAGCGGCTAAAATTCGCAAGTAAATGTAGTTGTAGAAGAACGAAGCACGCCGACAGGACCGATCGGTGGTGCATGAATGATGTCCCAGGGGACGAGTGGTCGTAGTCGAGAATTCTTGTAGCTAGTACCGTACCTACCGTCATGTCCATCTCCATCTCCATGGCGTGAGTAGCCTAGTAAGCTAGTTTGTCTTGCACCAGTTGCACTATGCCAGTCTTTCTAGTATGTCTTCCTTCCAGTTCCAGTTCCACGACGATGTTGACACTTCTGGTCGGATTCCTCTCTTGTGCCAAACTCAATTGGGCCCCCCGTATTTGGGCGACGAAATCGAAAATGAGTTTTCATTTCTCTCGTGTAATCTAAGTACGCGCAGGACGTGATCCAGGGGCTTGGGCGGGACCAGGCGAACTTTGCGGTGGCGCTCGAGGGCTACCTGAAGAACGACGCGAGTGCGATCGTGGACAAGGACTTCCTGGGCTCGAGGCTCAGCAGCGACACGCCGGCAGAAGCAGGCCTACCTGGAGCAGACAAAAAGATCGACAGCGTGACGAAGCAGCAGGTGGATCAGGGGGGAGATACAACTGCTGGTCAGAAGTCGAACGCTGCTGGGGAAGGCGGTGAAGGAGGAAAAAATCCAAATTAAAGGGCGATCCTGAATGGCCTCGCTTGCGGTGACGGGGCTTATTAATATGCCTCCGACGCGCCGCCTGCGCCACACAGAGAGAAGTATGATCATTCGTCCCGCCCATAGAAAAATGAACAACGACGGTGAAGACGACCAAGAAAGAACAGCATGCTTCTAGGCCACGGGTTTTAAAAAATTGTGGATGCAGCACGAGCAACCAAGTGAGTAGCGAATTTTGCGGCCGATTTGGCCTTCGAGATCGAACACGCAGCGGCGTCCCAGTCTTACTCCTACGATACGTCATCGGATTTGGACGAGACGGCGATGTATGCCATATGCATACCAGTTTCGTCGATTTGATACGGTCTTGAAGAAAGACAGCGGTATCTATTCTCAGAGTCGTGTCGCGAGTTTCGCGAGAAGTCGAGAGAGCCGCCGAAAGTTCGCGCGGGAGTGGCAGTCTGCTATCTTTAAATCAGGCACGACCGCGAGAGCTTCCACCTAGGAGAACAGACTGTCGATGCCAAAGGCGAAGTCGAGCTCGATATCGACGAAGCGGTCGCTGATTTGGTTTCAGCGATGAATACATTGTGCCAACCTCGCTTACGCTTCGTGGTCGTCGATTTAGCGATCATGCCACAAGCTTTAAAGTTAGTACAAAGAAAGCAGGCGTTTACAACTCGCCGCGAGGAAAGTAGGCTTTTGCACGTAGTGGTAGTTCGCAGATGAACGATGAGGAACAAACCATCTTCAAGCCAACCTGTTGACCTGTTCGTCTTCGCGCACTTTTGGGACGAGGCTGCCTGCTGACAGCCTGCGCGACAATTCTTCATCCGGCGCCGAAGATCCCCGCCCGGCTGCTGTGGCCAGAAAACACCATTATTTGACGGCGAATGCAGAACAAATAAAAAATGAATGTGTTGCTGCGGTCGCTAGCTCGTTGAGCCACCTCTGGCGCTGCGTCGAGCATCAAGCGAAAGCGACGCTGTAGAGAGCGAGGGAGGTGTCCACTTAGAAGGCCGCCTGGTGTGCCGCGACACCGAGGTCGGACATCTTCGCAGGTTCGACTTCGACAGACGAAACGCTCCCTCGTCTGCTCGTAGCCAAGAGATCGCGTCTTGTCTGAATCGGAATTGCATCAGCTCGCCGCAGACGCGCAGTAGACTTCGGGGCGACCAGGACAGAAGCGGAGTGGAGGATCTAGCCGTGGCCACCACGAGCACGACGTCGCGAGACCCAGAGTAAGGCACATGATTCGGCACCACCACTACAAGAAGTAGAAAGACACTTCCGCCACACCAAGAACGAAAGGGAAGAAGCAACAGCTACTTCGACGAGGATGGCTTCTTCCTCCTCCACAGCGCCGCACGGCGGCATGCAGCGGCAGCTGAATTTTCCGTCAATGGAAAAGATCAAGCGACTCCCGCCAAGCCTGGTGGAAACGTGCCTGCGCAAAATAGCCACGGGGTTCATGCGGTTTGACCCAGCGGTATTGATTTTTTTTCGATAAAGTTGTATACCTATACCTATCTCGCCATCTCCACGACTGAGTGATAGAGATAGGGAAGAATAATCATGATGTACTATTGCCGTCTGTCGTGTACTCTACTACAGCTTCTGCAGCGCGAGTTGTCCCGCGCGAAGCAGCTGGAGGAGGTGTACGCAATTCTGGATACGGACGTCCCTTTGTCCGTGGCCGCACAGTGGATAGACGACGAGTACTACTGGAAGAGGAGAACGCTGCAGAGAGACAAGGGCGAATACACCGGCCTGGTCGACCAGCATGGTACTACTACTTCTAGTACCTACTAAGTCGTAAGTCTATGATCTTGATCATCTACTTCCTCGAGAACGAGATCGTTATCGATATCCAGTGACTCTCTAAGAAAGTCACTTATCGTGGTCACGCACATGCTCGTCGTCTCGCCTTTATCATCTAGTTGAACTGGAATGACATTTTTTCTCGGCATGATCTTCGACCCAGAGTAGATTTGATTGCGAAGATCCTGACTTCGTTCGAAGATGGGCCGCCGATGATAATTAAGTAAGTCGACTACGACTTCCTACTCACTCGGCGGCAGGTATGAGCTGGAAGCAGTTTTTTTGCGAGACGGAGCTGGGGTTCATTATTGAAAAGTTTCCGCTGGATTTTGAGGCCGTGGAACTGGAGGAGTTGAAGTCCGTGGTGCAGTCCGTGAAGCAGTACATCTTCTGCCTGAAGATTCGGGAGTACCCCTCGCACTTCGATCTCGCGCTCATCCTCGACCCGCTGCCGAACCTGTGCTCGCTCAAGATCACGTACGGCCGAAAACGCCTCGGCATGGAGTACGAAAGAGGCCTCTTCGGCATGAAAATCGTCGACGCGCAGTACCTCGTCAGGTAGCGGCTTCTGCGATTTATTAGCATGACGATCAATCATCAATCCGTCGTCCATCTACATCTTCCTTTTCGGGAGTGACACTCGCTAGCGCGATCATGTAGGCTAAAAATTGAATCATGCAGCGGTTTTTATCCGATCCCTACCTTTTCGAAGATCGATCGCTCGACATCCCTTGGGCTTCGTACATCACATCGCCATTCATTGAACCAAAGGTACGCCCGCTGTTGCCAGACGCTGATAAAGCTGTCTCTTCCCTGCAACATGATCGACGACGAGCTGACGAAGATTTTGATGCAGGGGCTGGAGACCTGCGTGATGCTGACGGATCTGGACCTGTCGGGCAACAACATCGGCGACCGGGGCGCGCGGCGGCTCGCCAAACTGCTGCACCGGCAGTACGTGCTGCACTCCCTAGACCTCTCCGACAACGCGATCCACGCGAACGGATGCATGCACCTAGGCGCCCACCTCGCCGAAAACACCACGCTGGAAAACCTCAACCTAAGGCTCAACCGCTGCGAGGATAACGGTGCCATTTACTACCGCAGTATGTTTGAGTTTGTAATTGTATCCATACACTCGCAGTTTTTGTGTATGTTTTTACAATCAACACCATGAATAATCAAAGAAGTTGTACTAGTATGGCAATTGCCTAAATTGCCATACTAGTACAACTTCTTTGGCTATTGGTATTGCTATGGTTTATTTGTCTTTGCTGGAAGCTTATTGTCGTACGGGGCCGCTACGGCTGCAACCGAAACTATGCATCGAGTCGATGACTTTTGAACAGCAGCGACCTCTTTTACGACATCGAGTGCTGATCGATTTTGAGTGAGTCTAGCGACGGAACATCTTCATCACTCCATGTATCGGACGCTCTCCAGGTGTGTGCCATCTGTTGCAGGATCTCTGCATCAACAAGAGTCTGAAGAAGCTGAACCTCAGCTCGAACGACCTCACGTGGCGCTGCCTCGCCTACCTCTCCTCCATGATATCAGAAAACTCGACACTGGAATGGCTCGACCTGTCCGCCAACACACTTTGGAACACAGAAGACGGGGAGGAAACCAAAGACGTACACTTATTTTTCTGTGTACCTGTCGAGCTGGAGCTGGTCAAACCGAAGTGGAAGTCAAGCCAAATCTATCGTAGCACCTTCTCATAGATTCTTCTTCCTCTTGTTCCTCTTCGTCCATCAACATTGAACTTCTGATCGATCGATCGATCTACATCACCTCCAGAGGGATGTGGCGAACCTGGACCCCGAGTCGCCGTTCGGCATCCTCGTCCAGTGTGTGGGCAAGAATTCGACGTTGCTGTGTCTGGACGTGCGACACTGCAGCCTTCCCCCCGAATTGGAAAAGAAGCTGCACACAATCACAAAACACCGCGAACTGCGCTCCAGAGGTAAAAGAAGTACGTGATAGCCATTCATAGCCTTTACCTCACTTGTTTGTAGTTGTACCTGCGGTTCTTGATGTGGTTGATGAAGCTATGAGCAGCCGGCGAATCTTAATCTTTGTCAGGAATCAGCGTGGACGCGTACGAGCGCGCTGGGTTGCTCCTGCAGGCCCCGGTTGAGGAGGAAAAGCCCCCGGAGCCGGCCCCCGGCGCGGAGGACGAAAACAAGGGCGAGAGCGAAGACAACTCGGCCGAAGAAGCCAATAAGTCCTCGGAGGACTGATGCAGGCTTGGTGGGCTGTTGTTTCATCACGGACATGAAATGGTCCCAACATCATCATTTCCTTGATGTAGTTTTCCCGAGTCAGAGTCAATGTCCAACAGAGAGACCGATAAAGTCACGTCGAAAGCCAATCGCTTCAAGGTTTGCTTGCGCTAACGCTATTCTTGGATTTGCTTTTTTGCCTCGCTTTTTCGTGGTCCAACACGAATTGTGGTCGCCAAATAGGCGCGAAGGGGGCGCATTGATGCCAGCTTATTTGGAGGCTAAAACAAAACTCTTCTGTGCCCCCGCACCGCCATTGACCACTACCATGAAAACACGAAGCAAAACTCAATTGAGGAGCTCAGGAAACAGAAAATCGTAAATCGATGTCGAAAACAGCGCAACACAGATGCCGTGACTAACGAACGGCGAGTTGAAGATCTGCTCTCCCACCACGGAAGCAGCCTCCCTTCACATCCTAGTCAAGATAGATGTCGATATCGCATGAGGGGATCCATCGGACGAACAAGTTCAAGTTGTCTATGCCCGACTGTTTTTTTCGTATGATTTGTGTCGTCGGCATTCATCAGAAGCAAGTCATCCGTCTGATCAGCAGCTCGAAGAATGAATCTCCGTCGTCTCTCTGCGCAAGTAGAGGTGTTGGCCCCACCAAATCGAATCGCAAAGGTCTATCGCTATCATGAAGATGAAAAAATTTCTGTTTTTTTCCCTCTGTACGGTCGACTAGCAGGCGGCAGACCACGATGCCACCAATGACGTGTTGCACATCAACTTTCTGTTGAGGCCGGCAAGACCTTCATCTTTCTACTCCTTCGAACAATTTGAATTCGAACGAAGTCCCTGGCTCTCATTTTATCACGACACAGGCTCACGATCGATGCGCGGCGTGTGATGTACAATCTACGTCCCCCACTAATCAATGTAAGTAGGAGCTTGTCATCATGATCCACGACAATTTTATTGCCAAAGTCGAAGACACTTACCTTAGCGCCGTCTCGATCGCAGGCAGGAGTAGGTCGTTTACTTCGCCCTTCATTTCATCAGCTACGGCAGCTTCATGGAGATCACCATCGCAAGAGCAAGAAGTAGAACATGAAGATCATCATGGCGAAGGTTTTACTTCTTGGTCTTGTGATTGACGCTGTTCAATGATAATTGACGAAGGGGGGCCGCCAGGAGGGTACTAACTCGGACCGGACTCCTAACAAGTAAAAATCCAAAAAAATCAAAATCAGCCGAGTCAGAATGAATCTATCTATCAGTATCAGAATCAATTCCGTGCAAAGCGTGCTTTCTTTCGAATCCGACCAGCAGGAAGTAAATATCGACGGCGAGCAGAGCCAGAGCCGGCAGAGCTGCGATGAGAATGGCAAAGATATCAAAGAATGAGTTCTTGTGCAGCATCCGTCGGCTCATCTTGCACGCACTCCTGCTCGTTAGAACATCGGCGGACAGGAGTTAGAAGACATCGGCGCACGACTGGGACCTCCGCGGCGGCGCCCTCACCCTGCTTTTTGCAGCTGCGCAGCTGTACTTCTACTACTTCCTGGAAGCAGAAGTAGCGCTAGCGGCAGCAGTTGATAGAGATACTGATCGAACGGAGCCACGACGACACGCGGGGCGGAGCCACGACGACACGCGGAGATAGTAGACGCCGACGCTCCTTCTGTACCTGTAGTACTTCTGGGCCGCAACATCAGCAGATGGATCTTTCGATTGACGACATCGTGAGCCAGGCGATTGGCGGCTGGACGCAGCCCTCCGTCCCCGCCGGTGGAATCTCACAGCTCTCTGAGGAGGTGCGGAAGCGGATCGACACCACCATCGAGTACGTCCAGACCCACGGCGGCCTCGCATGCGTGGAACAGCTGAAAAGGCGGAACTCGAGCAACCCGAAGTACAACTTCCTGTTCCACGGCGAGGGCAGCGAGTACTGGAGCCAGCGACTGCAGAGCCTGAGTCTGTTACCTCCAAGTGCAAGTAGTAGCGGGGGAGCGGGAGGGGAGGTGGGCCGCGGCGGGGGCGCGGCTGGTGTAGTGGTGCAGCAGCCGCGGACGCAGCAGAGAATCCCTGGCGGGGGAGGGGTCCTGGGGACCCTTCCGAACGCCGCGCAGCACCAAGGGCTGCACACGAGCAGCAAGGCCGGCGGCATGATGCTGGGCCAGGGGGGCCTCGGACTCCAGGGCCACCAGCACCAGCAGCCGATGTATCAACAGCAGCTCGCGGGGGCGGGGGCCCCGCCGTACGTGAGCGCCGCGCAGCACGTGCTCGACGGGGGACATCACCTTCATGCGCAACATGTACAACATGCTGCAGGTGCCACGCCTTCCGCGTCGAACAGCACGGAGAAGCCCCTCCCGAAGATAGGAGGGGTGCCGACCCCGCACGAGGAGCTGACGCCGGTGCAAAAACTAGCCCTGATGAAGTACCCGGAGCCCGTCTTCGAGAAGGACATCCCGCCCGCAATGAAGCAGCAGTGGGAAAACATCTTCAAGAGCCTCCAAAACATACCCAGCGCGGAACACATTAAGCAGGGCAGGAACTGGCTGGAAAAAGCACTCAACATGGGCGTGCAATACGTAGTTATATTTTTTTATGCTATTTATTTTTTATCGACAAGAAAAAAGACAGAGCAGGAATCAGAGTCCATTGGCTTGGGTTAGGGTGGAACTTGTTCCAGTGTAGTACAACAACACATGCAGTATGCAGCATACTTTCTTAAAGTACAAGTTGTAAAGTAACTAATGAGCAACTGCGGCGAAGGCGATCATGTGAAATTTGCTCCTTCTTTCTCCCGTCGGCTCACGACGATTTGATAAATGATCGGTGCAAAAATCAATCGATCGTCTCGGACAGGTGGTCTACTTCGTGTATGCGCAGCTGCTCGACGGGGAGCGGAAGTTCAGCCAAACCGTGAATATCCTCTATGTAATTCACGACGTGCTGCAGTGCGAGGCGTTTTCCAAGCAAAACGCGTCCACCTGGCGGTACATTCCCGCGATAAAGCCTTTTCTCCCCTGGATGCTGCGCGCCAGCCACAAGCTGGCGAAGGACGAGGGGGAGCGGCAAAAAGTGCTCAAGCTCCTCACCCTCTGGGTGGAGCGCAAGTGCCTGCAGGAAACAGAAAGCCAGGAGTTCCGAATTCTGGTGGAAACGCAGGAGGTCCTGCCGGACAAAGAGGAGCCAGCAGCCGCTGGTACGAAGCAAATAAAAAATTTTGATTTTCATCTCACCTTTCATGTGCTCGCATAATAATTCACAAAATGAAATAAATTTAGATAGGCGGAACATCAAATTCAAATCATCTCAACCAAAGCCTCGCGCTGCACTTCAAAAATGTCGCTCAGGCAACGCGTTCGGCGGCGGCAGCCAGTCGTGGATGAACCAGAGCTGGTGGTCTTCGTGGGGCAGCTGGGATGGCAGTGGCATGTGGGCGACGCCCAGCGCACCGAGCGGACAGCCCCAGCAGCAGGTCGCGGGGGGGCCAGCGGCAGCC
>RXOD01004377.1:0-23277 GCA_005223375.1 Amoebophrya sp. AT5.2
GCCCAAAAGAATTCACTTACCATTTACCCACTTACCAGCTGGTCCCACCATAAAGATGTCGAAGGGCGACTTGGTGTCGGGGTTCGCGCCCAGCGGATTTTCCGCTGTGGACATCCGCTCGCCCACGCGCAGAAGGTCCTCCATTGCGCCGGCTTTTCGATTGAAAATTTATTTTTCGAAAATTCTCAGCCGCTCACGCTCAGCTTCACGAAGCTATAGAAGTACAACCACGTAAACGTAGCTTCTACGTTGGTTTTCCTATATTATGACCCACACCCAGTAAAACGTCACGATAGATAGGATACCTTCCTGCCGATAACTACGGCAGCCTTCAGCGTCGGGCGTCCTGTCCGCGGGCGCGCAATGAACAACCCGGACAGCACGCCCAACGGCGACGGCGTCACGAATGGACCCACCGTGAAACAATGTAAAGCTTTAATTCACATGCTCAGCGTGTATCGTCGCGTTCTTCATGCGATTCGGATTCATGCATCGTCCACTCTGACCTAGATTTTCTCCTCAAACCTACATCTTCGTCAACATCGGATTCATTCATCACTGATCGCTTTCAGCGCGGCCGTGGAGCTCCAGCAGGAAGTAGAGCTCCAGATCGCAGCATCAGTCGCACGTCGGCTTGCTGTGTGTTTCTCTTCCTCTGCCAGTGACTGTATCGTCTTCAGCAGCCGGTGATCAGGGCCGTTTGCTTTATTATCCGATCCGATGCACATGCGCAGTGTCTAGTCTCATGGACGCAAAACTTGTTCAGCTATGCTCGTCCCGCCTTCTTGTTCACCTGTTGTTCATCGCAAAGTATGGCTATTTGAAGAGCCCCTCGATTGCCTCCATGCAACCCCCCGCTGCATCGCCCGCGGCATCCCCGACCCCGCCGGCCGCATCCGCCAAACCATCTGCGTTCTCGGACACCAAATGCGCCAGGCAGAAGCAGCACGGCACCACCGCCAGCGTTGCCAAGCACCTTGAGTTGTATTAAATAGAAATACGCTGTTGTTGTTCTTGATCATTCGCTGTAAAGATAAGAAGATTAAGTTTAAGATCTCAGTCTTCATCGCTTCTCCTTCATCGGTTCACTGAGAACCCGCCTATTGATTTTTTTTTCAAATATTGCGCAGTAGACTTAGGGTAGTACCCCATGAACATGCCTTGTTGTCTTTTTGCTGCGTGTTCGTTTTGTCGTTTCATTTCGGCTTTGTGTGCCGCTTGTCGCTCTGCTTCGAGTTGTTCTGCGGTTTTCCCGATCGGTTGGGGGGCGGGCGCAGGGGCGGCGGGCTGGACCATTTGCATCGGCTGAACCATCTGCACCATGCCCACCTGGGGCAGGGGCGGCGCGTTCCACGGGTTCATACCCATTTTCGAGCTCATCGTCCCGCGCAGCAGCGCGTCCTGTTGTGTTCATCCGAAGACAGCGAGAATCTATCACACTTGTTCTTCCCTCGGCGCATTCGATAGCGAGAATGATCTCAGCGAGGCGTATTGAGACGAGAGGAAAAAGACCAGTGGTCTCCTCAAACAATTTATTTTTACATCGAGTTGTGGATATCGATATCGTTATCGGCATTGATGTGGACGAGGTGTGCTTAATCGAGTCCATCGCATCAGAAAAGCACCTTCATTTGCATGAGATCGGTGGCGTAGATGAAGGTCGGCGGCCCCCGGCAGTTCTGCATCATCGCGTGCGCGGATGGGCCGTCACCCGGGCCCCAGCACTGGATCTGTTGGATCGCGTGGTTGATCCAACCTGGACGAGTTTGTGCATCATCATCTCAGATTCTGCTTCGTGCTTCGGTTCTCCGATTACTACTTCACTTTCAGGGTTCGCCTTTCTTCACTGTAACTGTATATGACGACTGTGTGGTTCGGTTGCTAAACCTCGCCATGGTCAACAGTTATCGGTATCTGTGAGTATGGACTGAATACAATCGATCCATCATCGCTACCAGTTGCCAGCTGCTGGAACTGGACTTTGACGAAGCGGCACTGCATCGGCGTGGGCCACGAAAGGCAGAGCGCCGACTTGCCCTCCTGGTGCACAGTGGCCTCGTACTTCATGCCCGTGGTTAGAGGGGTGAAAAACCCATTTTTGGCTGCATTCCCGTTGCTTCCTTGGCTTCTGTCGCGATAAAATACGAGACAAAATACAAGACGACACAGAAAAATGCGCGGCCTTATTCTTGGCGCCTCCTGCTCCCCGCTGCTTTGCGGGGCTACGGCTAGCTCCCTCCCTAGGACATGTTACCGAGCACAATGATGAATAAGACCAAATACAAAACAAAATATCAGACGAAAAAATACGAGACCAAATACAACAACACAGGCGGCCCACTGCCCACCCACTGTCGACATCATACGATTACGAGACCTCCACCTACGACAGAAACTAGAAGTCTCGCACCATCAGAGAAATCTCCTGGTGCACGGTGGCCTCGTACTTACTTCATCTCCAAAAAAATGGGTTGATCCTCTCCTTAACGTGGTGTCGCCGCCCGCCGCAAGCTGCTGCCAGGCCATTCCGTCCGCGCTCGACAGCACCACGAACTGTAGTGCAGCGTTCCGGCACACACCATCGTCGGCGCCGAACGCAATGAAAACATGATCAATCAGCCGCACGGTCTGGAAATCCAGCTGAAAGTCCACCAAGGGGACGTTGGCCGCAGAACCCCACCTGTCAGACGATGACGGGGGCGGGAAATCAATTTATTTATTATCCTCGAGGTCGAAATCGAAGTAGTACCATGACCAGTTGCCGCCGTCCAGCACGTTATGCGGGTCGTCCTCGTTGTTTCCGTAGAATCTTGAGCTGGCGCTGCACAGCGTGCTCTGGGCGCGAGCCCAATTCACAGACACGCGCCCTGTAGCCATGCTTCGGAATCGGAAATGAAGAAGCGTACTTACTATCCGGGATACGAAACGATGAAGGACGCAGATGCGGCGATAAAAACAAGTGATTTGCCCGTCGTAGCCGTAGGTAAAATAAGTTGAAGTCGTACTGGGTAGGCAACGCAGGCCACTACAGCTGTAGCGCTACCTAGCCTCTCTTCCGCTCTTTTTGCCTGTCGTCCTTTTGTAGCGCTATCTATGCTTGAGTTTCGCTGACCGCTGTTCTGTTGGGCGAAGCAAGATTTGGTTTGGCTCCATTTTCTGAGCCCGCCTCTCGGACCGCGGCGCTTCGACCCTCTGACGCAAGAAACATCTTCCTCTCCGTCTCTCTCACACGGGGAAATGAAACTCTAGTATCAGATACCAGCTCCCTCTGTCGCTCGAGAACAACTTCGCCACCCGGTCAAGCAAATCCATTGTTCATTGCTTGAAGAAGAATCGGTGCAGACGTTCGATTGAAAAGAACAAGAAGTGCAATTGTTCACAGTAATTTATCATAGTCTCTCTCTCTGTCTCTCTCGGCTCGGTGGATTCTATTTCGTAGTGGTGTAAGATCTCTGTTTCCGATCATTCTTTGGTGCGAGCGGACGATCACTCTTCATCGGACGCAGCTTCCATTACCGATTCCCCCTCTCCTTCTCCTTCTGCCGCCGCCGAATCCGAATTCTTCCCTGCCATATGATCAATCGGCGGCGTCGCCCCCGGATCTTCCTCCACTCTCGCTCCTTCTCCTGTGGCTGCAAGCGCTCTCGCTGCCGGTTCTTCTGACGACAGCAAATATTCGCCGGCTGCGGCGGCGACTCCGCTGCTGCTTGCCGAGGCCGTTGCCCCGGATGAAGCCCGAAATTCCGATCCCACGACGTCATTGGGGCGCGAAGGAAGACCGTCACCACCTCCACCTCCACTCCCACTGCCCCCGCCGACCGAGACCGACCACTTCTCCCGGACGGCCGCTTCGCGTTTCGCGTACTCCTTCTGCAACGCTTCCAGCTCGTCCCCGATAAAGTCGAAATTTTTATCGTTTTTATCGTTCATAGTCTCGCTGGACCGCATCTCGTCGATTTCCGAGATCCGGTCCAGTACCTGCTTCTTGAGATTGCCCTTTTCGTCCCGGGACTTGCGCGGCTGCATCTGCTCACGCTCCTTCTGCTGCATCTCGATCTCGACGTCGGACAAAATGACAGCACTGTCGCTCCCCCCCAAACTTTGCGTCCGCTCCGAGATCACCTGGCTCTGTTTCCCCTGGCTCTGTTGTTGCCGCTCGCTCTGATCGGTCGATGAAGTTGACGAGGGTCCCAGACCCTCGAGAGTCGTACTGGTGGTGAGCGCCGAACTGGACGTCGAAACGGGCTGCTTCTTCAGAACCTGCAGCACGTGCGATTGGAACCTTGGTGCAGCACGAGTCGGGGTGGCTGTTGCTGTTGGAGCCGGGGGGGACGTCGGGGTCGAGGAAGGCTGCGCGCCGTTCGTGGCGTCCGCCTCCGCGCCGGCAGCAGATCCGTTGGCGGCGCTCGCAGCCGATTCGACAGCACGAGGACCCGTAGCTGGCGTAGTTGTAGCCTCCCACGCGGCCCCTCCACCCTCCCCAAACACTTTGACGCCAGCAGTCCCCCCGGACACGGCGCCCGAGACACTCGAAGCTGCTTTTGCGTCGAGCAGGGAGCCGGCCTCGAAATCCGGGCCGTGGTCGGGTCCGTGCACGGATTTCCGCGGCGCCAGCCCCCTCCCCCGTGGAGAGGGGGAAAAACTACCCGCTCCCGCCCCCCCACCGCGGTTCCCGATCGACGCGCCGTCCAACGAAGACAGCAGGTCCTTCATCAGCTCCGCATCCTTCACGATTTCCGCCGATTCCAGCCGGTTAACAGCCTGCTTCTTCCCGGCCTGATCCAATGCGTAGCGCAGCATGTCGCGCTCCAACTCCAACCGCGCGATGATAGCCTGGCACTTGTGTTCGCGCTCCAGCAGAATTTCTTCCGCCTCGGACAGGGGCTCCAGCAGGCCCCCACCTCCAAAAATCGTCCCCGCGTTGATGTAGTGGTTCGGAGGATTTCCCCCACCACCGCCCGGCGGCAACCGGTCCAGCATGTTCATGATTTGCGTGGAGTTCGAGCTGGACCACTTCACAACCGCCTCCGCCTCCAGCGCCTCCAGACTGGGGGGCACGCGGTTGGCACCGCTCGGCGTGGAGCTCCCCGTGTCCGCCATGTTCATGTTGGAGTGGGGTCCAAGAACCAAGGTGGACAAACCCTGCAGCACCGGCGGAACGGAAAACACCGTGCGCGACGAAGAGGTAGACCCCGAAGCCGCGGCACCGCTTGCCAGGTTCTGCCCGCTCGCGCCCGCTAGGTTCTGGTGCAGAAGTGGGAGATCCCTTTCCGAGGCCAGTGGGAGGCTTTCCGGCGAGGCCTCGGGGAGAAACCGTTGCTGAAACGCGTTGAAGATCAACGGATTGGTTGCAGGGTTAGACGAAGAAGGAGAAGGAGCTGAAGCAGCTCTATTTGATAGTTGCATTCCCGGAGGTTGTGCATGTGCTTGTTCGACTTCGATGTCGTCTAGCGACCGGGTGATCACCGCATCGGCGAGTTCCCGCGACGGGCTCCGGGAGAAGCTGGAAGCGCTGATGGCGTCCAGCGTCGACTGCAGAGGGTTGGCTAGCCGGGGCGTGCTGTGAGAGTAGCCACCTGGTGTCGGGAAATAACGCTGCCCACCGGGTACATCCAGCAGGTTTCGCCCCTCCTGCACCGGCACGTGGTCGCCGGGCGCGGGCGTCAGCTCGGCGCGCCCCACGTCTGCCGGCGACGGTGACGCACCAGCGGCTCCTCCGTTGTGCGACCGATGCTCCGGGGTAGTAGTGGCCGCGGCGGCCGAAAGTAGTAGAGGGGCTCGTATAGCAGGTGGGAACGAGTTCTTTTCAAAAACCCCAGACTCTTCGTCGTCCGATGCGCTCGAGTCGTCTTCGGCCTCCAGGGACGAAGCTCGCGCGGGACGAAACAGGGTCTCCGCGGCCACCGATCTCGCGAAGAAAGGGGCATCTGCATCCACCAGATGAAGATCCTCCTCCTCTCGCGTTTGGTCCGCATCAGCCCGCAGCAGCTGCTTGATCCTTTTCTTCTCCTGCGCCAGCACTCCCAGCGTCCGCGACAGCTCGCCGCGAAGAAAAAGCACTTCCTCCGCCGTACTTCTTCTAGAGGATCTAGTAGAGTCCACGGGTGCAACTCCAACTTCTGCCGCGGCCTCTGCTCCTGGTGGTGCTCCGGCGACACCGTTCGCGACCGGCGGGGACAGCAGCTGCAGCGACAGCAGAACCATCGGGCAGCTCTCGCCGCCGGCCTCTTCACCGCGACTCCCCAAGAGCCTTCTCCCCGCCAATGCCCGGTCCGACCCGAACGCTCTGTTGGGCAAATAAAGGTTTGAGCCTCTTGTATTATTTTTTTGCATATCTTGTTGAAATAGGTTGAACATGCCCCCGCCCGGAGCTGTTGAAAGACCATACGCGGACGGAGACCGAGGGCCTCGGTCCTCCACTGTACCGGCACAACTACCCAGCATCGACGACCACCTACGTCCCCCGCCTCCAGGGGATAAATTTGTAGTGGGCGAACCTTCCCGCACCTTCGCGTACAAGCGGGCGAAGGTGGAAACGCATTCCGCGTACGTCCAGTTGGTTTTCACGTTCACCTCCCCCCCGAAACGAGTCGGAGTTCCCTCGGCTCGTCCCTCCGGCTCCGGCAGCGCGAGCCAGACTTTGAGGCCCTGGATGCCCCCTCCGATGCCTGGGGGCAGGCCTGTGTTCAGGTTGGGTAGCAACAGCGACGCGACCGGCACGGGGAGGATGCAGTCGTAGCGCGTGGAAATCGCGGCGGCCTCGAAGCTAATACCCGCACCGTCTAGAGGCTCTGCCAGCGCCTCTTCCCCCGCTTCCTCCCGGACCTCCCCGGGTTTGAAGGCGAGAAAAACCACCCGGTGCTCCTCCACGGAGTTGAAGATCACGGTCTGACTACACGGAGTCGTGGCGGCGCCGAAGGGGCCCGACAACACCACCGCTTTTTCCGAGGAGGAGCCCTGGACGGAGACCTGCGTGGACGCGGCAATGTCGGCATCCACGTTGCGCAGCTCCACCACGCTCAGGGCGAACGGATGCCCAACATGGCCCGCCCGCTCATGATGGCCCGGTCTGGCGACCGCCAGATCACCACGCATCGATCTATGTATCCGGCGAAGAGTTGGTGTTTGTTTCTCTTTTCGTATTTCGATCGAGTCCTGCCTATGGGAAGCTAGGGAGTCACCAAAGTAGAAGCAAGCATTACATGTTTATGTTATTTATTCGATCACCACGAGTACAAGCGATCGACCACAACCATTGATGATCGATATGCGAGACATTACAGAGGCGGCTGACCGGAGGTGTTCGTCTTTCATGGGGAAGAAAAAGAATAGGAATATTTAAAAAATATTTGTTGAAAATCGGTGTCTTCTAGATCCGCCTCGGGGACTTACTGAGTGGGGAAGCACGGAGGACGCACAAATCTAAACGTGCACAGACAGAGCGGGACGAGAGGTATGCAACGGACGGAGCTCGGGGACGACGGAATTCGTACTGGCATAATTGGATCGCAGTACCGACGGAGATCCAAATCGAGGAACTGCACGGAAATGAATGCGAGCACGAGACAGGGGTCACGATTTGAGACACGTCCACGTGTAAACGACTTTGCGGTAATATTGCCCTTCGAAACAACCGCTTCTGATTCACAAACGCCGCGAAAGCGTAAATCCACGGCGGAAAGCATTTTTCCCGACGATCGGAGTGGAGCAGGAACGAATGCAGTACGGTAGCAGGAACAAACACTGGCTTCCCTCCAGAACCAAACGCGCTCGCTGCGCCAAAGCAACACTTCCGCAGGGAAATCGTTTGTTTCGGGCAGGGAAAGCGTTTGTTTCGGAACACTACTTAATTTTGCTCTTGACCTCCTCACCTTGATCTTGACCGAGCTTTGCGTTTTGTAACCGTCATCGTCTACGTATCTCAAATCCATGGTCCCCGAAGGGCCCGCTGCACAATTGCAGGAACAAACCGACAGCTTTCCCTCCAGACACAGAAGCTATTCGTACTTGGCTTCGATGTGCTGTGATCGATCAGCCCCTTAGACTTTACGGATTCGGAAAAGCCTTCCCCGCGTCTACAAAGGTGGATTCCTTAATTCAAAAAGTCGAGGAGTCTCGGAAGAGTGAGTGTGATGGCTAGCAGCTTACCATTGGCCGCGTGAACCAAAGTATCGGATAATCTAAAATAAAGATGTCAACTACTAGGAAATTGAATTTGTACCAAAATCGATCCCTCCGACGCTACCACAAAAGCAAGACTATTTGGAGGTGTTTCTGCTTTGTATGGCGATGGTGCCGGGTGCTCTCGACTGCGAAAATGGCGACGGTGCCGACGGCATGCTCGGCACTATCCCTTCTCCCTCGCTCACGCCAGTGTCTTCTCCGTCGGTATTCACTGTCATCCCCCCGACCCCCAGGATCAACATCCCCCCGCCGGGTCCGGAAGCGGAATTCTTCGAGCCCCCCCTGCTATTTTTACTGTTCATGTTCGTCCCTGTGGTGGAAGACGAGTTGGACCGCCTCAAAGAGGATATTTTCACTTTTTCCACCTCCTCCGGGTCGTTCTCGTCGAGGCAGCAGAAGTAGCACTTTCGCCGCTTCTGCCGGAACGCCTCTTTGGACCGCCTCAAAATTTTCTGCATCTTGTACTCCACGCCCCCCTCCTTCACAATCGTGGTGTCGCTGCGGATACTGTCGCGTGCCGGCGCCTGCTGGGCCGGAGCATCTAAGTTACTGTTTGCCTGGGCATTCGGACTATCCGGCACCAACATTGGCGGAGCGGTAACGGAGCTTGTAGCAGTAGCGCTTGCAGTTCCGGCTGTTGGCGCGGCATTGCCATTCATCGCGAAGGAGGCGTTACTGTCCTCCGAATGCACGGGATCCGGCTCCTCCACAACCTTGGACTCCCGAGGCCCAGACCCAGACCGTTTGACGTTCACCATATGAAATACTAAAAAATGTTGACAAACAAGAACTCCAGATTGGGTGCTGATTTGTGTCGCGGTTTTTTGACAAAAGCGTTTTTCACGGCTCCTTACGCATCTTCTTCCATCCACGACTCAAAGGCAGAAGCGATGACATGATTACCTTTGCTGTATGATAAAGCAAAACCGATGGCATCGGCCGTTGCAAGCGAGGACCGAAGCGATGGAACAACTGAACAGTGATGAAAGCCAGGACCGACGCGCCATCGGATGCTGCAAAACCGATGAAGCAAAGAAGCGCTCTTTGTACCGATTTTTTGACTCAGCACAGCGCAAACAGCTGGAAGAAGACACGAACAACACCGAAGCCGATGGTAACGGAGACAGCACAGTGATACAATCGCCATTGTTGGATCCAAGCAGTCGACAGGATCCAGCACAAGGGGGTACAAGTGTGTAGTCAGAGTCGGGGTCTACAAGTCTACTTATGAGTATTGCTTTCTTGGAAAGAAGTTACTTAACTTCGATATTGTTCACGCATGGGTGAAACTGAAAACAGCAATGAATGGAGCTATAAAATTTGTGTAATTACATCTGAATGCTGGCTGCCCAACCAGGAGCAGCAAGAACTACAGCGAAGTACAAATCTGTACGCCATCTACGGCTGCTCTCGCATCGCTCCGTCAGAGGTGGTCTTGTCGGCCTTCTTAGTCGCCGTCTCGGTTGGGGTCCCGGTCCTCCTGCTCCTCGTTTCTCGCCTATACAGCACACCATCGGACCACCCATCGGACCCCGTCTCCATCGATCTCCGTCACCCCGCCGTCTTCGTGCTGCCACTAGCTGCCGCCGCCCCCGCCGCGGCCACGTCGCACGAGCGGGAGCGCTCGCGTTTGCGTTCTGCTAGTTTTTCGGCCAGCTTCAGCTTCGACTTCCCACACGTCACAGTATGAGGGGACCAGCAGATAAGAGAGTAAAAACAAGTGGGAAGTACTTACTAAAAGTAATCGGGCCCCCTGCCCTTAGGTGGCGGGCGCGTTAAGGCGCTCTTCGCGCCGGGCGGATTCAAGGATGCCCTATTTTTATGCAGAGTAGGGGTGAGGGAACGGTGACGCGACGGCCTACTAGGTAGTGCGGCGATCCATCTTTGCCCAGCTGTGGGCTGCAGATTTGCTATGCAAGCTTGCCGACCGCGGATAGCCGCCTTGCTACTCCTTTCGTAGACCTCTTTTCAGGACAATCGAGAGGGACCCCGAAGCCCCGCGAATTTCACTTACTAGCTGGTCCCACCATAGACGATCTGCGGCTTCTCCAGGCCGGGCGGCGGCCGTCCCCGCCGGTGCGCGAGCCATTTCTCCTGCTTCTCCTTCGCAACCTGGTCGACTGGCACGATCGCGGCGTGGGTTGTCGCGGCCCCTTTCTTGTTGCCATCACTGGTAGTATCATCCGCTTCCGCAGGAGCACCAGCAGCAGCTCCCACTTTCTCGGCGCTTTTGTTGCGGTTGCGGGCGCTGCTCTGCTGCGCCACCAATAACTTCGCTTCTGCGAAGACGTTCACCTTGGCGTTCGCGATGACCGCCCCGGACTCCGCATCCCGGAAGGTCTTGTTGGTGCCCGTCACATTGGTCGCGAGCCGGTTCACGATCTTCTCCACGGACTTGAGTTAGAGGAACAAAAAATAGTGAGGCCTCTGCCCCCTCAACTCTGCCAACCTCTCTCGAAATTGGAGCCCCGCGATATCGGTGACGCATCGGCGGATTTAGCCATGAACCTGAAGACAGAAGCAATAGCTCGACCCATCTCTAGAGAAGACAGCCACAGCCTAGCACTGGCTTTGGCCAACAGGACTGATGCTAGTAGAGACTAGACGGGACCGATCGGGGTGCGGGAGTTAAAGGAGAACTCCCAGACTAGACGCAAGCAGGAAGGCACTTGCTTCTAGCCCAAGCCTCCAGGGCCTTCATAGACCGAGACAGAGAGCTGAACTCACATTTTTTGTGGCCTTAATTGAGGTCCGCCCCGACGCGCAGATCGAAGCACCCGGTTTCCGGGTTCCTCTGGTGCCGGAACTTCTTCGGCCGCGAGCCGAAGCTTTTCGTGTCGTCGGGGTCTGAAGAGAGAGGGAGAAGCCGACGGCCGTCGTTAGGACACAGAGCGGAATCCTCGTCGACTTCCATCGGCTGCGGGCCGGAGTCATCCGCAACCTCAAGCATGTCAACATCATCAAACAGGTCTCCGAAGCGGTCCTTCATCTCGTCCTCGCACGGAAGCTCCTCGCCGAAGAAATCCTCGAGCGTGCAGCCCTCGTCGGGTGCGTCATCTTCCCGGTCCGGAAGACTAGTGTGATGCCCTCCCTCGATCGCGTCGGCTTCCCCCGGGTCCTCCCCGTCCGCTTCGGCTTCCGGGTCCCCGCTTTCCTTCCGGAACTGCTTCTGTTTTTGTTTTTCCTCCTTCTCCATCTTCCGCAGCACTGCCAGCAGCCTCTTTTGGTTTTTCGCCTTCTTCCCCGCCAGCGGCTTCGCCTGCTTTCCGGCTTTACCGCGTCCGCCTGCGCCCGGGGCAGCTCTATCGCGTCGCTGCTTTGGGTCACTTGGCGCGGCCTCCACGGCCTCGTCTTCAGCGTCTTCCTCGCAACTGTTCGATCCGCTGTCGAGATCCAGCTCAAGATCCAGCTCCTTGCCCCCGTCGCCGCGGGTCCCCGGTCCCCGCTTCTTCCCTCCTCGCACTCCCATCAGCGGTTTCCACTCGTACACACGTTGGACTTCCCGCACCCGTTGCGCGGCCTTCTTCTGCGCTTCGTCCAAGTCTGCCGCCGTGTACGTAGTAGTTGCTGGAGTTGCGGGAGTAGCGCCTTCCCCTTCTACTTGTTCTTCCACCCCCTGCGTTGTGGTATTCGTATTTGTTCCCTTTAATATTTCTGGGTAGAACTTCTCGTCCAGCAGCACGATGCCGTTCCGCTTGCGAATGCGGGCACGGAAGAAGCCCGCGTCAACCGGAAGCAGCCTCCCATTCTCGGCGCAGCGCACCTTCTGCCGCCTGCGGTCGGCCCACTCCCAGTGGACCCACTTGGACATCAGCTTTTCGTTCGCCTTCGTGATCTCAACCTCCTTCACTAGTTCTTGTTTTTTCTTCTCTCTCCGCTTCTCTTCCACCGCTTTCTTCGTCAGCTGTATTTTGGGAGCCTCGCTGCTCGGCTTGACGTTTTTCTCCACGTTTTCTTTCTCATCAAAATCTTCGAGCCCAAGGTCGAGCGCCGCGCCCGCCTTCCCGGAAAAATCCGGATCGTCCTCCATCCCGTCCTCACCAGCTGGATATGACTCATCTTCATCTCGAACCCCACGATCAGCAGCTTCCGAGGAAAACTGTTTTTTCAGCGCGGGGTCCATGCGGTAGACGTAAATCAAAAACCTTTTCTCCATGCCGATGCGCCACCTGATCGCTTGCTCGCGCGCGCGGTCAATCTCGGCGTCGATCTTCTCCGCGTCAAACTCGTTTCCCCAGTCGATCTTCGGCGCGAACACCTGCGTCCACTTTTTCCCCTTCGACATGCTGAACGTTGCGGTCCAGTGCCCCTGGTTATTTTTTGCGGTTTTCATTTTATCCACCGCTGCCAGCTGCTCCGCCTGCTGCTCCGATGCCACGACGAGGTGGTTTGACGTTTTGGACTTTGCTGTTGCTGTGTTGGGCTTCCTATTTTCATGCGCCGGGAAATAAAGAGGTCCTCGTCCACGACCCTCGTCGACGTTTATTCCGTCGCCTTCGAATTCGATGCCTGTCAAGCCGTCCATTCCGTCATTTTCCATCAGCCGCTCCTCGTCACCGCTAGCGCGCTCTGGCTCTGCGTCCTTATTGCTTATTTTTCCGGACGCGGTTTGATGCCAGCTCACCCCCGGGTAGCCGCTCTGGCGCAGCGCCGGTAGGTTCCACCGTTTCCTCCAATCTGCGAAGTTTCCCGTTTCCTCGTGCGCCTTCCGGATCCTCTCGATGTGCTTCAATCTCAGCTCCAGCAACTGCCGCTTGAAAGCCAGGGCCGCGTCCAAGGCCCGCTCTTTCGCGACCTGCTCCTGCTCTTCCAAACTTGTCCTATTAGTACAACCACTATTACCTCTTACAGACGAGCTGCAGCTGCCCGACAACGCCTTGAACGACTCCATGAGGAAGTCCTGCTCGAGCTTGCGGCCGCCCTGGAGATGGGTGACGCGCCACGCCTTCTTCTCGTACACCCACTTCACGCCGCGCAGGCCGGAACTGTCCTCCTCCTCGCGGATCACGCGCACCTTCCTTGTTTTCGGCTTCTTTTGTGTTTTTTTGTGCCCTTCAACTTCAGCCGATCTTTCGTCTTCTTCAGAAGACTGCGAATCGGAACCATAAGCGGACGCAAAATCTTCGCGGTCGTCTCCGTCGAGATCGTCCCTGATGCCGAATTTCGCAAGCACGGCCTGCAAATTTCCGGAAGTAGAGGAAGACGCGGGTCCTGACCCGGGGAAGACTTCTTTCTTCTGCTGCGTGCTGTTGGTGTTGGTGAAATCCTCCCGCAGCCCGTGGAACACCTCCTGGTGTCCGCCGGGGCGGAACTTGCCCGCACCCAGAAAATTCGACTTCTCCAGGTCCTCCTTTACCAAGGCACCGGCAAGCGCGCCGTCGCCGTCCGCCTCGCCTCCGCCGCCGCCGTGCTGGTCTTGCCCATTTTTAGTTTTGCCCCCCATCAAAACCACCGCGCTGCTGGCGAGAATTTGCTGGCGCTCGGCGAGAGACAAGCCCTTGTGGTTCTTCAGCGACGCCTGCTGCAGGTGAAACGCGGCCCGTCGCGCGGCGGCCTTCTGCAGCTTCTGCTTCCGTTCCGCCAACTCGTGGAGCACAATTTCCTCCTCCTGCCGGATCTGCGCGACGAGTTTGTCGCTGAAGGTTTCTTTCTTCTTTGGCAGTTGTGCCTTCATCTTCGACAACGGGTTTAAGGAGGCTTCGAGCGCAGAGTTGCCGCCGGGCCGAAGGAGACTCCCGTCGACGACGGTGCCGTTCGCTCCCGGAGCCATCGCCTGTTCATCCCGCACAGGGGCGATTCCGACCTGGATGATCTCGTCGATGACCTCGTCGTGCTCCTCTGCTAAAAAACCCTCCACTCCAAGCGCAGGGGTCTGTGCAGCGGATGGAAACTGCTCCATCTCGAATTCGTTTTCCGGGTCGAGAAAGTACGGCGTGCCCGCGGTGTGCACAAACGCACCCACCGACGCGTTGCATTGGAGGAAAGGCGCCGGCGTCAGCCCGGCGAAATACTCGTCTTCGGAGATGAAATCTTCCTCTGCTTCTGCCGATGCTTGTTTCTTGTTCTTCCTTTTCTTGTTCCCCAGCGCGGAGGTGGCAGCGGCCACCACCCCCGCCTCTTTCGCGGCGTGTGGTGCCTTCGCAGCAGCGGTGGTCGCGTGCTTCTTCCTTGTTGTAGGACCTGCTTTCACTTGCTTGCTGCCGGACGTCTTTTCTCTTTTTTTCGCCGTCGTGGCAGCGTTCCGCTTCGTTTGTCGCTCTTGCTGCACCGCCTGCGTGACCGCGGTCGTCTCGCCCCACGTGGCCATGCCGGGGCCGTTGTGACCCGCCTCCCCTAGAAGTCCCTGCTCTTGTTGTTTTTCATCCGCAGCCGCCTTCCTCTCGCGTTCCTTATCCTTCTCCTTTTTCTCGGCTGCTTTCAGCAGCTCCTTGCCCGCTCTGCCTGCAGGGAGCAGCTCCCGTCGGCCCTTCGCGGCGTCCCGCTCCGCTTGGACCCGGCGACGCTTTTCGGCAGGCTCCTCGGCAAGCAAGGCATCGATCTCGTCGAACAACGCCTCGTCTGCCACCGATTGGAAACGCCCGGGCATCTTCTGTCCGCTCTACCGATACTCTGTTGATAGAGATCGATACTGGCTCCAGAGCTAGGGACGCGTAAGAGAACCACGAAATGAGAATGTAAATGTATGGCGCTAAAAATACAATTGGACAGAGCTCAATCGATAAATGATGAGAAGTGGTGGAATACTGGACGAAGACGATCGGTAGCCCAGTGGCCGACTGAGCAACTAAAACCAATAAGGCTCGCCGGCACGTGCTGAACCTCGTAGCCCCCGTAAATCTCAACCCGCCCACAATGTACCCCGACTTTGATGCCGAAACCGCATGACACGAGGAAGCGAAAGCGAAAGCAAACGCCGGCGACGAAAGTGGACTAGTTTCGCATACGCTACAGTAGCTGGCATTCCCCCCCCACGATACGATGAGTTTCTGACGCAACAAACATACGTGCATCGCGATTGGTCACCAGCAGAGCCCGAACCGCAGAAATTACGTCATAAGTTTTGTTTCGTGTTTGAATTTATGAGTGTTAAATTCGCCCAAGTATTCCTATGTGCGGTTGGTTAGCCGCGCTCTTGCTATTGATTGTGTTAAATTTTGGTCGACGTGCTGCACTCGAAACACAACAGCTGAGCTGCTCAGGTTTCCGCTCGTTATGGATAAATTGAATTGCGCGATTCGCGGTTAAAATAATGGTTCGAAATGTTATGACATCGTATCTGTAGACCAAACCTGTTGTACATGAAAAGTGTAGTGACCCCTGCTCGGTTAAGTAATTAAATGTTTCCTTGATCCTCCGATCCCCCGATTCTCTCCCTGTAGTACATCGGTCGCGCCGTAGCTCCCTTCTGAAAGATAGCAGCCAAACAGCCAGTACTCAATTTCTACCGAAATCTTTACGGATCTGCCTCTTCGCAGAGAGCGTCTCCTCCCCCGCCCTCCACCGCGAACTCGCCTACCTTCACGCCTGCTTTTTCCAGCGCTTTCGGCAGTTTCGGCTTCAGGAAGTGCTTGTCGCACACGGTGATGCCCTGCCGCTCCCACAGCCGGTCGTTCTCCGCGCGCAGTTTCAGCACCGCGTCCTCCAGCTCCGTGATTTTGTTGATGCGCTGCGCAAACACGACGTTCAGGTCCTGCAGCTGTTTCTCGGTTTCCTCCAGCTGGTCGCACGTCTGGTTCAGGCGGAATTGGAAGTCGTCGCGCTCCTTGTTCGCCTTCGCGCTGCTCGCCTTCAGGGTTTCGCAGTGCTCCCGCTCGTTTTGCAATTCCCTTGCGGTTTCGTTCTGCAGAGTCGTCAGTTCGCTGTGCGCCGTTTGTAAGTACTCGTGGTTTGCGCGGAGCTCCGCATACGCCGCCATCTCGAGGTTGTGCGTTTCGGTGAGTTGCGCATGGTCGTCATTGAGCTTGGCGTGGTCTCGCTCCAGCCTCCAGATCCGGTTGTCCTCTTTGAGATCCGGGAGGTGGTCGCGCCACACCTGCACGATCAGCCGCGGGAGCTCCCACGGGTCGTCGTTCACAATCCAGCCCTTCAGCACGTTCCGCAGCAGAGTCTGCTTCGCCTGCTGCAGCCGCTCCACGGTCTTCCGCAGACTCTCCTCGGTCTCCGCGAGCTGGCTTCGCGTGGCCCCCAAATCGCCCCGCAACTGCTCCCGCTCCTGCATCAAATCGGACTTCTCCCGTTCGAGACCGGCGATGTCCTCCAGCGCCCGCGCGTGCGACGCCTCCAAACCCGCGTGCTTTGGTTTCAGCGCCTCGAACTGCTCCAGCTGCGGCTCCACCTCGTCCGAGTACTGTAAAAACCGCTTCCGCTCCAGCACCAGCTCCTTCTCCAGGTCCGCGATTTTCCGCTTGAAGCCCTCCACCTGCTTCAGGTCCGCATCCAGAATCTCCAGCTTCTTGCGGAAGTGGCGGCAGCTGTGCTCCATCGCCTTGTACTTGGTCTCCATCGTCTCGTTTTTTTTCCGCATCTCCCGCAGCTCGTCGCTCTGGGTATTCGAATAGCTCTCCAGCGCCTCCACGCGCCCCTGCAGCTCCTCGTTGCGGGTTTCGTACCCGATGAGGATTCCCTCGTGGTGCTTCACGTACGCACACACCGCGCAGGACGCCTTCCGCCCCACAAACGCCTTCAGGCTCGCCTCGAAGTGCTCCTTCTTCGCCGTCACGTCGGCGAGCTCCTCCTCCAGCGCCTTGTTGCGCGCGTGCATCAGCTCCTTCCGCTGCAGCCGGTCGTCGCTCACGCTCTCCAGCTCCGCATACTGCTCGAGCATCTCCTTCACGGTCTGCTCCCACTTCTGTTCCTTTTCCGCGATCTCCGCCAGCAGCCGCGCTTCCTTCATGCTCGCCTGCCGCTGCAACCGCTGCAGCTCCGCGTAGCCCTGCGCGAGCTTCGTCGACTCCGTGTCCAGAAACTTTAACGCCTCGGTGCCGCCGAGCTGCTCGATCTTCTCGAGGGCCTTGTTCTTCGCGTCGGTGAACGCCCGCCGCTCCTGCTGGTATTTGTCGGGACTTGCGGTTGGGTTGGTGGAGGTCCCAACCTCGTACAGCTGCCTTTTCAAGGTGCCGACCAGCTCCTGCGTGGGACTCGAAATCCGCGGAGCGCGGTCGGTCTTCAGCAGCGCCATCCACCGCTCGGGACTGGCCTCCGGCGGCCGCGGACCCTCGGCGCGCTTCGGGCTGGGCAGCGGCGTGGAAACGCTCTCCGCCTGTTCGGGCTCGCTCTCAGGCTGCGGGCCGACGAGGAGCGGGCCGGCGTCCGCATCCGCGCTCATTTTTCGCGATGAACACCGCCGAGGACCAAAATCCGATTGATTTAAGTTTGAGACAAACAAAAACGGTTCTCTATCGATATTGTTTGATGATAGATTATGATTGTGTCGTCGCATATTTATCTTGACTCTACCGTGTTTAGTTTGCAGCAAGAAACATTGTTTTACCTACGCGCGGGTTGTATACGTGGTGCCCTACTACCAGCGCATCCCCATCGAATAGTCCAGACGGAAAATCCAGCACGAGCAATACCACACGAAAAGTCGCCCACGATTTCACACCGCGTACCGATTCATTGTATGGCAGGACGGTTAAGTACACAAGAAGCGCGTCATTATTCACGAGTGGGCCGGCGAAGCAGATTTCCAGGACCAACGTGCATTCCAGCTTTATCGGATGTTTGAACAGATGAAGAACACTGTTCCATGATGGATTTTGCGAACCCTTCAGGTAACCGATGCTTTGTCAACAGCTACAGCAGCCAACAGATTATAAAGTTGAATTGATGTCGCAGCGACATTGTCGCTCGCAGCTGCGAGAACGACGAACGAAGGAATGTAAATGAGTGGTTGATATTCGGCGCAGATGATAGGTCACCACTTGTAGACGATGTCCCTGCCTGAGATGGAAACCTGTCCAACGGCGCTCTTCCACGCTTTCTTATTCGGGTTGCTGATCTTCTGCAGCTGCGCCCCCAGCTTCCCAACCGTACTTGTCGGGTCCTCCTTCGCCTTCTTCCGCGCCGGCGCGTGCGACGGCGGCAGGACGCTCAGGTCGAAAACCTGGAAGTCGATTCGTTGTACAGATGAGGGGAAATTCATTTATTCGACATGGTGATCTAGACTTCCTTCGAAATCGAACCAAAAATGCTTTCCGAACATAAATGCATCGAATACCGGCTTTTCCATGGGCAGCATTGCGTGTCTCATCTTTCTTCTGTCTTCGAAGAGCTTTTCGTCCTCCGCGGTCGGTGCCCAGATGGCGTTCAGCTCGCGTTCGGTCTTTCGTCGCGGTCCGCCGTCGCCCAAAACGGCGAGCTGGTCACCCCGCACTTTTCTGCCGCGCTCGTCCACCTCCTCCGCCTCCTCGACGCCGGCCGGCCCGGCGTTTGCCCCCTCGTCGTCGTCCTCCCGCGGCCTTTTCCCCGGTGCGGTGACGTAAGTCACCCACTGCGTGACGAGCTGCTGCGCCTGCTGCCGGACGTGGACCGGGTACTTTTTGTCGCGCATGATGCGCCGCATCTGCGCACCTGTGCACCGCCATTGCGAGGAGAGTCTGGAGATACATTCATTGCAAGAGAAGAGGGCGAGCTGCAGCCCATAAATCATCTTCGAGCACAAATTCGAGAAAGTTCATAGAAAGAGAGAGAGAGAGAGAAATAAGGTCTGCATCTTCAGTAAAGCTTATTATATACCGACGCCGCTGTTCTTTATGTCGTCTTTCTCCACACGGCTTCCGAGAACCTGCAGACAGTCGAGCACACCATAGATAACGCTTATTGGGGGCTCCGCGCGATCCTTTTCAACGCCCTCCACTGGCGTTATCCACCGAGTCAGAACGTCCACACCTTTGTGACAGTGAAACGCAAATTCGAATCAAGAATCTATCACCAGAAACAGCGACAGAAAACTAAAACAGCGTATGTTAAACATGCATCGCGCATCAAACTCACACGTTCCTAAGTTGTCCATAGCAAGCAAGTTATCACTGTACCTCCCCCGTAGACGAAGAATTGCTTGAAGCCTTGGCGGGCGACGAGCTTTTTGACGTTGTCCATATTTGCGGCCTTCATCAAGGCGGGGCGGTCAGCCTGGACCTCCTCCAGATCCTGCTTGTGGTAGTCCTCCATGTACTGAATCTGTTGTATTTCTCAATCGATTGAAAACTGGAAACTTATTCCTTTGTGCCTTTCGGAAAAGGAGCAAAGGGTCGTACTGTTTGAACTTTCCCACATAGCAGTACCAGTGTCGCTGCTTGCTGTTTGCAGTCCTTCTCCTTGAGCTTGTGCCCGGTGCGGGCCTTCCTTCTCGATGCGGTCAGCCTTGCGACGGCGTCCGCGAAATCGTTCACGGCGCCGTTGACGCCGCCGATCGCCAGTTCGCCCCCCTCCTCGTCCTCCCCGACGTAATCCGGGTCGTTCGGGTCGTTCTGCGACGCACCGGCCGGCTGTTCCGGCACCCTAAACGCGTCGCCATCGGGGAACAGGTCGTCATCGGCCCCTGCAATTCCCTCGCCGAAGAGATCCTCCTCCACTTTTTGAAGCTCGTCCATCTTTTGAGGATCGATGCTTCCAAGCGCCAAAGGATTCAACTTCTTCAAGCTGGAGTACTTATTTTAAGAAAGTAAGTATTTTATCGATCGAACTAGGCCGACAAAGAGTGATACTGATGTCGCTAGGGCTATACAAGTGGAAGTGGAACAATGGTGATATACAGTTACAGATACACCTCCCCGCCCCAGGAAAGGGGTTTGTTTGTCGCTCTGAAAGTCCCTGACTAAAGAAAGGCTCACTTCTACTTGGAAGTTCGGCAATGGCAAACGCTATGGCACTACGTCTTCGAGTACATCAAAGCCGAATTCACAATCATACTACTTACAACATTTTGTCAAGACTAGCTGCGCGCAGCGTCGAGCTATTGACAGGCGCGCAGGCCTCTTGCTTTTCCACGAGATTGAAGATTGGCCTGCTGCAAATGAAGCGACACGCAATGATATTGAAAAAATGATGACGTGCAAAAAAGCCCAAGCCTCGATGTAGGTGCCCGGTTTAACGCCACTTCTCTTGGGGGGCGATAACGATATAGATATTGCTTTTAACATCGAGGGGAAGCAGTAGCAGATTCTTTCGAGATCGATGATCAATTCTCGGTGACCTGCTCTCCATCAATTTCAAAGCAACCATCGATACCATGACCACAGATGCGCATCGACAGTGAAACTGAACCTCAGCTCGCACGGGATCTACGAATTGATGTTTCGCGCCATTCCAATCGACGGAGGCTTGCACGGAAGCTTACGGGCCATAGTCATGCGATGCACGATGGCCGGTTGGTGGAGACGGATGGCCACCAAAGTCGACGTCCGAGGACACAAGAACATTTACATTTACATTCATTTTCACGCTTCCGTGCGCACCTGCACCGCCACCAGATGGGGCGGGAGGGCGAAAGGTTTCAGCCAACAGGTCCTTTGTAGCACGAAGAGCAAGCTGCACCAATGACAGTGGTAGCGCAAGCACTTGCACTAGGGTGAAAGCTAATAGGCGTACTAAGTAATGCAGGAAGAGTGGCTTGAAAATGAAATACATATAAGTCAGTGCAAAAACAAGATGGAGTAGCCGAGGGAGAAGTATCCTGAAGCAGCCACTAATAGACAAAGAAGTTGCACGTAAAGCCGGAGGTACCGAAGAGAGAACTGAGTGTGAGTTGGTCAGACACCAGTAGTAGGAGAGCCATCCACGGGAAGACAACAAATAGATGACAAAGATCTGAAAATAGGTAGAGTTCATTTAGGCAGCTGAAGCAGAAGATATTGAAATCGTAACTAATCATGGGTATTGGTCACTGGCACTTCGAACTTTCGGGGAGTTGTCGCACAGCTAGCCAAGCTGGACACTTCTGCTGCGCTTCGTTCAGTTCACAACCGTTTTCATACACGCGTGGTATCTGGCGTATCCGCTTAGGTCGACAGCGTCTTTTTCTTCTGGGTTCAAGGCTTGGATCGCCTCCCAGATCTTATTGCTGTCCGCAGCACTGAATTCCGGCGCCCATCCTATGCGGTTCTTGATGTTTCCCAGGTGTATCTGGGTAAATTCCTGGAACTCTGCTTTCGACAGCTTACCGTCCTGCTCCGCGCAAGAGTTCTTCTCTTGACCTTTTCCTGCTCTCCTGGCGCCAGCCCACGCGCTCTTGAATTCCGCCATCGCTTCGTCGCGAGCCGCGCCTTCCCCGTTCAAAGCCGTCAACTTGGCCCGGCTTTCTTGAGGCATACCGACCCATTTTTTCTGGAGTAGTTGCAAGACATCTCCGAAGTGAGCAAGATCTTCCACTGAGGGCGTGGCGGTCGACGCCGCGGCAGCGCCGGGGGTCGGGCTCGGGTTGGAGTTGGACATTCTGGATCTACTAAACTTCTAAATGCTATCAAAGCTCACCTCCCCAGTGCGAGACGAAAGATTCATTCATCTGGGATTAACTTAAGGAGACGATCAAATCTTCCAGCGATCGGCGTTGATCGGGAGTGGCGCAGAGATGAACACACTTCGATTTCAATTCGGGAACCGATCGCGCGCTGCACACCTGCGGCCGCTCTTGTGATATAACTCTTCGTTCAGAAACTCGTGCTCTTCGGCGCTCTCTTGATCCGAACCTGGTGGAGGTTCTTCTTGGTCGTGCACATCATAATTCTTGTGCAGCTCCTCGTGCGCCTGTAGTTCCACATCATCGTCCTCCTCGTGTAGTTCCTCCCCAACTTCTTCATGTACCTCACTACCCGCCGCGCCCTCCAAACTTCCGCTCCTGCTCTTGCCGTGCTTCAGAAACGAATATGGCTTCCTGTACTTCCGCCCCGCACTCTCGCCCGCAAAAAACTCGTATCTTTTTTCCCGGATTCCCCGCTGCACGTTTTCGCAGCAGGCGCGCACTCGGTCGACTATCTTCGGCGTGGAGAACTGCAGCACCAAGCTCCGGCAATCCGGCTCGTCCCAGACGTAGGGCTTGATGCTCGCGATGTTGCCCCGGGGGAGAAACCTCTTGGCAGCATCCCCCTCTACCACCCCCTCCTCCTCCTCCCGTTTCGCTTCCATTTCGGCGCCCACCCTTTCGATCTCCTCCATCGAATCCAGCAGCCGCGTCCAGTCCGCCTCGCCCCACTTCCGTAGCCGGTCTTTCGTTGGCAGGTAGGGACAGGCCGCGTCGGTGCCTTTTTCGCCCCCGATCATCACAGCCTTCAGGGCCTTCTCCGGCACCGGGCAGGGCAGCGTCATGTTCCACGCCAGGCACTTCTCGCTGGGGTAGATCTCGTCCAGGGTGAGGTTATTGCCCCCAAACACCAGCTCGTTGTGCACCTCGCAGTTGTACGGCATATCCGTAAACTGCGACTCGGATTCGCACAGCCGGTGCGCCACCGCCAGGTTACCCACCTTCAGGTACGAACCGATATCGAGCAACAGGAAATTAGAGGGCTTCGAAAAACTCAGTGGTTTTCGGTCCGATGGATAGTGGTCTTGATACCCTCCTCGTCGCAGAGTAGCTTCAATAGCTGTTACACGAGTACAAGACGAAACCGAAAGGCGACGGAAAATAAATTAATAGTTGCCGCCCGTCTCTGTAGCTAAATCACTTGGCTTTGTCATCGAGAGCCGGAGGAGTCTGCCAGCCAGTGTCCTAGCAGTACAGGAGTGCCCCCATAAGTGGCCAACCCGCCCGAATCTTGAGTTTTTTGAACAATCAATGTGCGTAATCAGCACCGGTTCCTTCCGCATGCAGAAGAGCAGGTCGTTCCGCCACGTGAAGTTCGCGGAGGGGTGAACCGACTTTCCGAAGCAGTGGAAGACGCCGAACTTCGACCGCTTCAGGCGTTCCGTGATCTCGAGCATGATGTGCTGCGAGTGCGTCTCCGACTCCGCGCCGATGAAGAGGTCGATATCGTCGTTTTCCAGGTCGAAGTGCTCCTCGGAGGGGTGGCTGTTGCCGGCGTAGCGGAGGAAGGCCATCATTAGAGGTTGAAAAAATCCAGGTCGTGCTTCAGGCTTAGGTTTAGCCGTTATCGGATC
>RXOD01004378.1:0-23277 GCA_005223375.1 Amoebophrya sp. AT5.2
AGGCGCAGCCGGAAGAAAGCTGGCGCTGGATGACCGCTCGCCCGCTACAGCTGGTGCGGAAGCAACTGCTACGGGAGCAGCAACAGCTGCAAAGGGAGGAACAGCTGCTACGGGTCGCAGCATCGCCCTGCTGTGTGCGATAGCGACGTCCGCCGCGAGGTGGGAGTACTGAGGCGCCACCAACTGGTGGTCCGGCTCCGTCAGACCTCTGATATTGTTCCGCGCAGCCACCTCGGCCTCCACCGCCGTCGCCGCGACGACCTGCTGCGAGGGCTGGCGGGTGGGCTGCGGGGGGACGTAGGTGGGTTGCGCGGGCGCGGGTGCTGGAGCTTTCGGATCATTAGTCAAATGCTCCGCGATTTCGGCGTTCCGCGATTGCAGATTCCGCTCCAGCTCCGCAAGCTCCTGCTCCAGCCGCAGCATCTCGGCGATCTCGGCGTCTTTCGTGGTTGCGCGACTTTCGTTTGCGCGACCCTCGTTTGCCGGCGCGGTTGATGCAGATGCGGACATCAAGGGCGATCGATTTACTCCCCGCGTCGACGTTTTTTCCTTCTTCATCTCCGCACCGGCTGCCACGACCGGTTCCGCCCAACGGACGTTGGTGCTTCGTTGTTGACGTTTTTTCGGCGATTTTTTGCTGTTCCTACCGGCAGCGGTGGCTCTGCTTCTTTGTTCCCCGCGGTCGATAGTACCGTTGGCAATCACATTCGCCACACTTGTTCTCTCAACAGCAGTTCCCGCATCGCGGCTATCGCTGTCTCCACGACCTCCACGCGGTAGTTTTACGGACTCCAGCGGAGGCGGAGGGCCTCTGCGCACGTGGCTGCTGGTCGCCGGCGACAGTATCGGGCCGTGATCGCGGCCGACGCCCATCGAGCCGGGGGATCCTGCTCTCGGGGAAACTCGCGGCGACACTCTAGCATTTTGTCCCGCCGACGGCGACACAGACACTCCGCCGAGTTTCCGGTTCGAGTTTTTGCGCGTCCCCGACGGTCCCCGCCTTTGCTGCTGGTCCCCAGGTCGTCTGAAGGGCGGGTCATAATTATTCGCCGCGCTGGTCGTATGGTCGAAATAGCCGCTGCGGGCGGAAAGCGGTTTCGGCGCCCCCACAACAGCTCGGTTGGGTTTTTTGTTCGCGGTCTTTTCGCCGAGGCGTCGCGATAACCGTAGGAGCTCTTCGACGTTTTGCTCGGCGTGGAGGGGAATCTGAGCGAAGCTGCGCTTGTGTCCCCGCGGAGGCGGCTTCTGATCGCCCCGCGGGGATTGTTGCTGAGACGCCGCACCGGCGCCCTGCGGCTTGGCGAACATGGCGTTGCTGTTTAAGTAGTATTTCCTCTACTGATAGTTGAGCATCTATAGCTTCCACAGCACCAAGTGCGTTCCCGATCAGTATGTTGTGTAGGGACACGCTTTTATTGATACAACTTTGCAGAGCAAGAACCTTGTTGTTTCTTCCTCTGTCGTAGCAGCTCCTCCACTCTCAATCTGCTCTTGCTTGGGCCCTCTCTCTTTGTTCTGAGTCTTTTCACTGCATCGAACAACAACGATCGAAAAGCACTGCTTGGGCACTGCTTCTACATTTACGCGCGCCTCTCCTTGCTCCTGCGGCATGTTTCGGGTACGTTCATCGCCAGGCTTTAGCAAATCGGCCTCGGTAGGGGGCTGACGTCAGCCACTCATGCTCTTTGAGTCCCAGTATCTATGTGGAGCCTCCTGGGAGCCAACAAGGCCCAATAGCGGGAGTGCGCGCAAAATTGGTCTTGGAGGTGGTGCATGTTGCGACTAGTCCTACCCCGACCCGAAGGCGCGACAGCCCGTAGTAGAACTTTCCCCGCACACCTTGTTCTTCTTCTTTGGGTTTCTTACGTCTTTCTGGTCGTTGCTGCTGGACAGATCTAAGCTGGAGTCTTTTTTGGCCGTCTGCCCTATGTGGTGCCAGCTTGTGGACCCTTTTCTTGGTCTGGGCTGTCGGAGATGGATTGCGCCGGAGTGAATCGCATTCGGCCGACATTCCATTTTAGACATTAATTTTGCAGATTTTTTTTTGTTTTTGTCTCATCGAGCCTACCCCCTATAAGCGTAAGAACTTGTAGCTGCCCAAAGACTTTTTTCCCTGTGTATTCCCCACCACGCACAGAAATACGAAGTACGAACTTGTAGCTGCTGAAAGACTTTGTTATCGCTATTCCCCACCACGCGCCAAGCGCAACAGCGTTGGCATTTTGGCTTGGCTTTGTCCACCGGCAGATGCAGGGCGAGCTTGTTGCGCAGCAAGGCGGAATGGTTGCGCGGCGATCCGTACCTCCTCGGAGCCATCATTTGCGCCGCCTAACACAAATTTCAGGGCCCTCCGTACCTTTTCCGGGATGCTCTTTTTCCGCGTGTCCCAGTACCCAGACCTCCCAGTAGTACCCGGGCTCGCTGTCTCAGAGCACTGTTGCTGGACCAACCGCAGGAGGCCCTGTTCGTACGGATCTAGTTCGGGTTCCGGTTCCCCATCAACGACATGTGGCTCGTCCTTCTCAACCTCTACTTCGTTTTCCCGTTCGCGGCACACCAGATTTAGCAGCGTCCCTGCATAAGAGGTGAGATCGGTCAAGGATCCGGGAGTGGCGGTAGTACTAATTCCACCAGGCCGCTTTTTTCCCGCTATGGTTGGTTCGTCTGGGACCACGACCCCAACAGGATCCCTGACGGCCGCCTCACGGGTCGATCCACCTTCGCTAAAAATAATGCTGTCCCTAATTTGCCGCTCCTCCGTCCACAGCAAGTCCAGGAGAGTCTGCGTTTCGCCTAGCACCAACAGCACTTGCACGGCCACTTGCCGCATTTGGGTGGAATCGGGAGCGAACACCTGCTCGCGGCCCTGCAGGTGTTCGCTCCGGGTTCCAGCGCCATGCGCATCTGATTCTCTTTGACTATCGAGGAATTCGAGTTCCTCTTTGTTGTCGGCGATCGTGCTTGCCTCCAGGAAGTTCGAGCGGTCGTGCTTGCCACCTTTGGAAGAACCGGGAGAGGGCGCCACCAGGGGTACGAGCGACAGGTCCAGCATCCGGTTGGGCTCCCACTCGAGGAACTCGGTCAATGGTCCTTCCTCGTTCGTCCAAGCCTTCAGGTTCCAGCGGTTCCCGTGTTTCTCGTTCGTCTCCAGAAGAGTGTTCTCGATGTTGCTGGAGGTCTGCCTCTGCTCGGAGGAATCCTCCGCGACATCAGCCGGCGCTGGTGCACGCTCGAATGGGGCCCGACACACGCTCCAGTCGTGGGCGAAGGTGATGCGCAGGTCCAGGTCTTTCGGAAAGGTTTTTTCCTCAGCTCGTTGCACTCTCTTTGCCGGAAACCGACGTTCCTCGCGCGACACTTTCGAAAACACCGACACGCACACGCGCTTCCCCAGCAGCGCGAAATCCAGCGGCACCTCGGACACCTGAGGCACGTTTGAATCCCCGAGCTCGTTTCCGGCTGTCTGGGGCAAGAACCGTCCCACCATTGCGTGCGCGAACCCCAGCGGACGGAGATCAGGGGTTCGCGCACGCAATGGTGGGACGGTCCTTCCCTCCTCCGGCTTTTCACTTTCAGCAGTTCTCACAGTCCGCGGAGGTACTATAAGTTCTCTCTTGATGAATTTCAGGTGCCTGTATCGGTCGCTGTTCAACGCTGCTTCCGATGGCCGCCAGAAGACGGGCAGGTCGGGGTTCACAAAAAAACGATCGAGCCCAAGGTTAGCAACGTGAACCCCCTGAAGGAGACGGAGGCGCGCCCTCGTCGCGGGGGTTTTCATGAAGTCCACCAACAACACCGGCGCGCGCGGTCGGTACGTCTCCAAATCTTCCATCCCGATCTCCTGTTCCTGCTCCTGCTCCTGCTCTTGTTCCTGTTCCTGCTCCTGTTCTTGCTCCTGTTCCTGATCCACCTCGACGGCTGCGTCGTGATTAAAGCTCCTTCTCCCACGTTTTTCCGGAAGCTGACGCGCAACGTCTTCGATTCGCTCTCGCGTCAGTCCCGCGCGCTCTCGCCAGACCCCAATCACGCGCTCGGTCTCCGGCTGCAAGAGGGCGTCTACGATTTGCACCGCGCACTCCGTCGCGTCTTCCACCGCTGCGAGCAACTTGTTCGTGTGCTTCGTGTCGGCGTCGTCGTCGGGGGGCACGTATCCGAATAGCTGTGCCTCGCGACTCAGCTCCTGAACCAGAATAGGGCTGGTGGCCATCAGAAAATGCGCGAACTCAGAACACCTTTCAGGAGGCCGCGCGACCCCCGGCCCCGGGCTCTTGTTTTTCTCCGCTAGTAGCACTGGATTCTCATCTTCGCTGGCCCCTTGCACAGACTCCGCGTCGTTCTCACTGACGGATGAATCATCCGAATCGGAGTACTTCTCCTGTAGGAGCAAGAGAAGCTTTGCGCGCAGCTGCCTGACGTGCGTCGCCGCAAGCGTGGTCTGCGTTTTCTGCAGGGACACGATTAACGCCAGGCTCACCGCGCTCTGTTCGGCCTGCCAGCTGCGTTCGATCACATTCTTCCACGAGCGGCCAACCTTCCCCTCAGACTTCCCTTGCCAATATTCTTCCGTGACCAGCGCGTGCATCTGCTGGCGACGTCGACGCGGCGCCAAGTGTTTATGCTGCAACAACCGCCTGTCCCGCATGCACGCCTGCATCAGCCGTGCCCGCGTGGTTGACGGGCTCACCGTTACCAGCGAGAAGCCGCCATCTTGTAGGTCTCCGGCGCTCTCAGGCGCGTTGTCTTGTAATTCCACATCCGGCACGTTGTCGTGTGCGATCGGGAGGTCGCTTCCGGTCGTCTTCTTTGCGCTGAAGTAGAAGAAAAGCCGCCGCCGCCACCGCTGCTTGGCCTCAGCCGAAGACCACGTCTGCTCCAGCTTTTTTTCATCTCCAAGTGCGTGCGCGTCGCCGGGAAGTGGACTCTCGTCCACGTCGAGCAAGCCAAATCTGGCCAGGGCGGCGTGGATTTTCTTGTGGTCGTACCCACCAATCACGACCACTTTTGGGTCCATCGCCGCAGGTTCCAAAAAGCTCCTGCTGCTGCCCATGCTCTTCGCGTTCACAAGGAGGAGGCAGACCCCGACGTCCCGCGGCGCATGAAACCCCACCGCAAGCGCCGGATACTTCCGCACGCGTTCTCCCCAGAAACGCACGGCCTTTCTCTTGGCCGCCAAAGAGTTCTCCGAACCACTCCTGGATGAACGTTGTTCTTGTAGCTCTCTACTGAGCTCTTGCTCGGCCTTCTCCAGTTCTTTCCTTTGCTTTAAAAAGAAGTCGAGGAAGCTGCGTGCCACGCGTTCCTCGCTGTAGTTCCACAGAAGCGCCCCCACATCCATCAAGGCGTGAAGTGGCTGGTGTTTTACCTCTGTCAGGCCGCCCTTTTGCAACAGCAGCACCGCGGGGTCAAAGGGGTCCCCGGAGGACGACGAAGCCGCGTCGGAGGAGGACGCCGCGCCGGGAACTACTGTAACTGTGTGCACCTCGTCTACAAAATCGTCCTTCTCCAGCAACTCCCTTACCTCTTTGGTGACGTCCATTTGCAGATCCTTGGTGACCCAGTAGGGGAAGGCCTGGTGGGCTTCCGCGGTACCGCTCACGCCCGTGAGCGCTGCGCCCGTGGCGGACAGGTCCGCTGCGGTGCCTTCGACGAAGTCGGGGTAGATTCCCGGCCCCCGTTCTGCGTCCGAGAACACGTAAAGGATCAGGTAGTCAAAGTACGCACGAAACATTGGGGGAAGGTGTCTGGGCGGCTTTTCCTTTTTCTCGGCCTCCACCTCCGACATCATGCTCTCGCGACTCTGCTCCAAGCAGTGAAGCGCGGTTTGAATGATGGCGCGGGAACTGGCGGATTCTTTCCGCGAAGAAGGCGACTCGCCGCGAACGTCCAGCTCAAGATCTTCGAGCCAAGCAGAAAATATTCCAGTCGCGAAATCCGATTGTTCGTAGTCTTGTGGCCTGTCATCTCGAATACTATCCGCAAGCCGGCGCTGCGCGAGGTCTATCACACGTCCAGGCCCATCTTCACCAGCATCAAGCTGCAGGACATTGACGCGAAGCTTTTGCACGAAGTCACGCGCTGCTTCGAGCGGGGCCTCCTCGACAGTCGTGAACGTCGTCCCTACTTCCCTGCCCGGATCAGCGCGCAGCACTTTCGCGTGCCTCTCTAGAACGCAGGTGGCGAGCTCTTTGCGTGCACCGGCGACAGCACTCTGATCCTCATCCAGATCTCCTTCCTTCTCGTTCTCCCCCCCTCCACGGATTCGGGTCACAATTGTTGAAGAGGCCAGGTGCGCGAGGAAGCCACGCATGGCCGCTTGGCTCTGCCGGCGCGCTCCGTTTTCCGCGTCGAGGCCCGCGGGCCGCACCGCCAGCACATACAAAACCGTCCGCAGCACCGCCTGCCACGGTTTTTGCAGCCGCGAGCTCTCCTTCGGACTTTGCGGCGCATCATAGGGGAGGACGACGCCCAGCTGAGGGTTCTGAAAGGAAAATCCGCAGTCGCGACCCAGCAGGGACGACAGCGCCGCCGGCAATTCGGTCAAGAAAAACTCGTTCGCGAGCCCCTCCATCTCTTCCTGTTTCACTTTGTTTTCCGCCATCCACCGCGCTACCCCTGCGCGCCACCCGTTCGGCTTGTTTGGGTTTGTGTCCCCACTCGCTCTCTCACTGGCCGCACCTCCTGCCACCGAGGAACCGGAACCCCCGAACCAGGTTTCGCGGATATTCCGCACGACATCCTCCCGGACGCTTTCGAGCATCTTTCCGTACTTTTCGAGCCCGTACTGCTCGTGCTTCCCCTGTACCACGTCTTGGAGGAGATCATTGATTTTCATCTCACCTTGTTTTCCATCAATTTTTCGATTTTCGAAAACGAACCCAACGAGCCATTCCTTCACGACCAGCTGCAATAACGGCACGGGGAGGGCGGTTGCCGCGCCCCGCGGCAGGATCACGCTGTTCCGCGTGCTCAAGAGTGCGTCCATCTCGTCCAGCAGCAGGTGGCCGCGCGTCTGCAGCGCTTGGTTCACTTCGTGGATCTCCCACGCCTTCAGCACCGCCGCCATGCCGGAGCGGCTGCCAGGCCCGGCCAGCGCGTAGTCCGCCCAGAACAGGTCCTCTAGGGGCAGCAGAGCGCGCAGCTGAAACGGCTGCGCGATGAAAACGGACGCCGCGTCGTGCACAGATGCGGCAATCTGGTCCCGCACGTTTTGCCACTCCGAAAGGGTAAAACGCCGCAGCGCGCTCGCATCGGCGTCCCTTGAAGATGTTGAGGAAGATACTGCGGCCGTGCTGCCGGTGCCGGCAAACAGCGGGCGCACGTCGACCAGCAGCGGAGCCAGCGAGGTTGCGAGATCAATTTTATTGGAGGCGTACAAGGCACTGGGGACGACGTTCACGGGCAGGAAACCCTGATTGAGCAATAGAAGATTGAGCACCGGCGCGAGCACCTTCGTCTTCCCGAAGCCCATCTTGATCAGGCAGAAGCGCGCGCGGTCGAGACTTTCGATATGATTACTGTCAAGGTCAACATCAGCATGCTGGCGATCGAAGACGAGGTCCGGCACGTTGTACTCGCCGACGAGGTCTTTGGCAGGGTGAAAGCGGCCGGTTTTACTCTCCTGCTGCTGCCAGTCCAGTTTCTGCAGGTAGGGCACCTGATCAAACTCACGCAGCACCTTGCCTGCAGTCAGCTGGAACGCTACCAGCTCACTCTTCTGGCGAGCCAATCGTTCTTCCTGTTGTTGCTCCACACGCCGGTTATTTCTTCTGACGACGAGCTCCGCGAGTTTCTCTCGTGCCAGTCGGCCCGTGCGCTCGTAAAGAACTGCGATCTCGGGGGGGTCCCCAAAAACGAAGTTACTTTTCCCAGAACCCACTACATCATCTTCATCACCTTCAGCTCTAGACCACCCAGCGTCCAACATGTCCGCAAACTGAAAGCGGCGGTGCCAACGACGGCCGGACCCGTCGGCGTACAGGGCGAGAAGAAGCGGCCACGAAACCGCCGCGCTGCTGAGCCCGTGCTTGGAAGCACTGCTAGACTCGCGCGCCAGAATGGCCAGCTGCAGAGCGGGCACGGAGGAGGTCTTTGCCGAGGTAAGGGGGGGCTCCGTTGAGGGAAAACTGCCTTCACCACCCTCAGCGATTTTTGGCGATGGTGTCCGGGAGATGAAAGAGCGACGCCACGGCGGCAGGAACCATGTTGACGCCTGAATTTTAAGAGGTGGCAAGTCGCGCGCCAATCGCCGCGGATGTTTTTTCATCACCTCTCCCCACTTGTCGACGCCGGAGAGCAGTTTCAGCGTCAGCGGTCGGCGGCAATGCAGGCTCGCTTCGGTCCTATAAGGTTCCCACGGCGAGGAGCCGGCACCAACGTACTCAGCATCCGACTTCACAGCAGTCCGCTCCACCTCTTCCTCGAACACCTCATATGCATTGTACCACGAAAAGCTGTGACCAGAAGATGCAGACGACCTTCGTGTGATCTGGTGTTGTGGGAAAAACCGTATTTTCGGGCTTTGGAGTCCGGGAGACGAAGACGGACCTTCGTCCCACCAGAGCGCCACGTGGTGCTCCCCGTTGCGGGGGGCGGGGGCCCAGTCTTGCTGCGGTGCCCGACACAGCATCCGGCTCCTCCGCAGCTCGCCGAAAGAAATCACTTGCTTGCGGGCTGTTTGGATCATCTCCTGTTCTTCTTCCGGCGGCAGCTGTTCTCCGCCTCTCTTGTTGAGGATCTGCAAGTGCTGCTGCGTGGCCGCCTGGCGATCGCGGCTCATCAGCTGCTCTTCGGAGAGCACCTCACTCATCAGCTGCGCTTCAGAAAGGGCAGCGAAGTTGTCTCGGGCGCTTTGTCTACTCGAGGACTTCGCAGTGACTTGGGGGTTTTCGCGAGAGGCAGGTAGTGGGGGCGGGACGGGCAGGCAAGAGGTCGGGGTCGACATCGGGGTCTTTTCAGCCGATGCCAAAACGCGCACCTTTCTGTTCAGCTCGCACGGGCCTCCCTGCATGCGAAGTGTGCACCACGTATTCGAGGAGTGCTCGTCGTCTTCGTCAGTTTCACCCTCTGGTCCTCGTGCGGCCATGACAGAGTCTGTCTCCACTTGCTGCTCCCGCGACACGTGGCGCAGCCAATTTACCACTGCGCGGGGAAGGGACGCGTACGCCGCGCCGCGGTCACCTCCCCGACCACTCCCCTCTTGCCGGTAGACGAGGTGCGCGAGCTGCGCGAGATGGGTGCCTCCGCCGGGGAGTGTGGCCTCCAAACGCAGGCTGCGGGCGTCCGCAAGCTTGCCGGTTGCAAACAGGTCGAGCCCTTGTTGGGAGGCGAGTTTGCACTCGTTGGGAAGCGCATTGCTCCCAGCGTCGAAAGCAACCTTGAACATGAAATACAGGAACGCACTCATCCTGTGCTCGTCATCAAACCCCGCACTCCACCCCGCGACCGGCTCCCTTCCAGAAAACAACTCGCAGATCTGGTGCAGAAAAAATTTTTTGTTGATCGAGCAGCAAGTAGTTCAAGTTGCAACAGCAGGTAGTTAAGTCAGTTAGAGTTATATAGTCTCGCTTATAACAATGCCGGCCCCATCGTCAGCGCTGGCCGCGTGGGCACGGCTCTCCTACAAGACTCGACACCGTGTCCCAACTCCAACCATAAGTGGAGGCAGGGGTTCTTCCTTTACAAACGTGCCGGCCCATGCTATGAGAATGCAGGAGGCTGTGGTCTCCTCTTGCCTCAAGTCCTCCGTTAGTCCTCGTCAACATTTGCGTAGTCTCTGGTTTCCAGCTTCTTATCTTGTCTTCATGCGTAGAAGAGGACTACGACTACGGAACCGATATTATACTCTAGCAGTATGAGTACCCAGGTGAGAATTTTGGTGTCGTCGCTTGTAAACTTGGTTGCGAGATCTCCGCGCATTTGCAGCTGCAGCGTGTTCAGCGTGAGCGCTCCGGTTTGGCGCTCCCTGAAGCGTAGGTACAGCAGGTAGAGCCGGCAGGTGCGCGCCTGCTCGCCGAAATCCGCCATTTCTTCCATCGTTTTCGTTTTCGTCACGTCGTCTCGTTCCGCGCCAGGCCTCGACGACGTTTGATCGATGTCTGAGGACGCTAGCTGCACCGCCACCGGCTCCCACGGCCTCTCCACAAAGGGATCATCTCCCGCACCCAATTCGAACACACAGAAACGCCTTTCCAGGTCTCTCGCGGCTTCCACGTGCGAAAACTGATCCATGTCGGCAAACCCTTCCTCGTCGTTGTCATCTCCCACATCATGCATCTCCCACAGCGGGGCGTCCAAAGCTTCCCCGTGCAAGGCCGTTTTCTGGTTGTGCTTGCGCTGCAACTCCCGGTCCTCGGCTAGTGAAGAAGCCTCCGTCGAGAGTGAAGCCTCAGGCTCATGCCAGACTGGTTCGCGCACCTCCTCGGTTTCCTTGCTGCCCTCGCCCCGCACCAAAGGCTCAGGACGCTTCACCAGCCGCACGAGTGCATACTGCTGTCGCTTTTTCACGAGAACATCCGAGTCCACTTGTCCCGCCTCTTCCTTCAAGGGAAGCCAGGCGGCATCACTCTCGAACCCTGGAAGGAACTTTCGCGGCATGAAGGAATGTTGAAAATCATTTTCTTCACGACCAGCACTAGCTTCATCGAGCGTCAACACGACCTCCCGGCTATGAAAACTACGCCCGTCCTCATCCTCCTCCTCCCGACGTGAAGACGAGTCCCTCCGAAAGAACAGCAGCGAAGATCCGCCGACCTTCCACGACAGGTGGCCGTCTTCAGAAACGCGCCTTGACAGCGTGAGCCAAGTGCGTCGGGCCGCCCGTCCTCCTCCTACACCCCCACTACTGATTCCTTGCGGCCAGAGCGGAAGCTGCAAAGCGCAGCCCCCAATACTTTGCGCACGCCAGAGCAGAATATCCGCTGGATTCACCTGAAGTGCGTCGCTGAGCAGAACCGCTTGATCCAGCTGGGGCTCTGCTGGGACTGTGGATCGCGGTCGGCCTAAGGGTGGCAAAAAATCGTTCGCGTTGATTGGCAACAGTTGGCAGGAGTGCTGTTGGGTGACCGTGACCCGACGCTGCAGTTGTCCTTTCTTTACAGTGCTGTGAGTCTGATGACCGCATCCGCACGCAGCGGTAACTCCTCGCGGCGTTCGTAACGGGTAAAGCGCAGCGCCGTCAAACTGGTGATCATCTTCTATTGCTACTACATTCGCTGCTCCATGATGAAGATGCTCTTCTTCTTGCCACACGGCGTACAGAGGCGTCGCCCTGCGAAACAGTAGCAACGACGGGGGTAATTCCTCTTCTCCTTCTCCTTCTCTTCTCCTACGCGACGCGGTCGCGGGTAAAAACCTCAGCAGATCTCCGTCCCGGCGCGCCCGAAGCGCGATGCTGCCACGCGACTGTCCTTCCGTTTCTCCACCTGCCGCAAAAATTCCTGCTTTCAACTTCGGAGACTCCCGGCTCAGCCTCTGCCCGTCCCAGCGAAAGCAGCGGCCGCCTGCTACCTTCAGACCACTGCTCGCCAAAGCTCCTTCCTTTGTTGCCTCCACCAGCTCCGGGACCCAGGGAACCCAGTACAGATGAAAAATCTCGCCCCCGGAGCCAGCTCCTATGTCTGCTCCGTCCTTATCGTTATCCTCACCATTCGCTCGCCAGGAGACGAGGTAGAGATCCCGGGCCCCCTCCAGCTGCAGCACGCTGTGCACCTTCACAGGATCCACGACTTTCTGCAGCGCTTGCGCGGGGGCCGCCCCTTCGTCAGCACCCCCCTTGTAACAATGTTCGCGCAGAAATGTCTTCTGCTGATCCGTGAGGAACAGTGCCTTCGGCTTCGAATCAATCAAGTCCAACGCAAGTTGAAATGGACGAAGGGCGCTGGCGTGTATAACCACTTCAGGTTCACTCGACGGCCGTTGCTCTTGCGGTTCCGGTTGCTCTCGCTCCTGCTGATAATATCCCTCGGCGCCAAAGCTCCCCATCACGCAACTGGCAAATGCCTCCCCAAAACCTCTTTCAGAAGTACCTAACGCCGTATTCGTCCTGAAGATGCCGTATTCGTCAAAGAATGCGCGCACCCGTTCCAGCTGCAGGTTCAGCTCAAGCTGCTGGCTCACGAGCAGCACATCCGACAGCACGGCCCCGCGCGCAAAGTCGAGCGGGTCCTCACTTGCGCTCAGGACCTCGGGGAACCACAGGTCTTTGTACTTTTCGGCAAACGCGGCTTCTGGCCTGTACTTTTTCGGCTTCTGGTGACACCCCTCGATCCACGGCGCCAGCGAATACAGCAAAAGCTTGCGGAATGCGGCCACAAGCTGCGGATGGCAACCACAGTATCTGCAGTCTTCCATTAGGCTCGCGATTTTTTCCCGCAGCGGCTCGATGATCTCTGCGGACAGCAGCCGAAAGTCCGCCGCCAGAAGCCGATGTTCCCCGACGAAGGCCAACAACGCAGACGCCAACTTACTCGCCACGAACGAGAGGAAGAGCACTTTCTTCACCCGTCGGTAGGAGTTAAGGGACAAGCGCAACCGCTTCTGCTTCCGGAGAAACACGTCTTCGCGCAAAGTTTTTACCTCGTACAACAGGTGCTTCTCGAAAAACCGAATCAGATGCGCCATGATCCGGTCCGCCTGGGCATTTCTGCGTTTTTGTACTTCCTTGAGTTGTGCCTCGGCCGCAACCAGCATCAGTGTGCGGCTTCTCTCTTCATCCGAAGACGGCTGCGACCCTGCATGCTCGCTTGCCTGTGCCCAGCCGGAAGAAGTAGACAAAGAACCTTGCTCAGTAGAAACGTCGTCCTCCCCTACTTCAACCGCCCTTCCCGTACTGTCTGTATCACCCTCCCCCCCTTCTCCGTACACGAGGCTTCGCACTTTGGGCATTTTGTGTAGCACCGCCTCGATCGCCTTGTCCCGCGTCTCCTCCTGCAGGCCCCGGGCGAAGGGCGGCGCGGGCGCCTCCTCCGCGTTGTCGCGCAGCGGTAATAAGACCTTTTCGGGTACAGGTCGTGTTAGCAGGCAAAAGATGCATCAAACAAACGCATCCCAGGTACGGTTGTAACAGCATCGGCCAGCATCGGGAGCATCAATCACACCAGCATCAAATCATCGTAGAAAACCATCGCAAACAGGTGCCCAATAACCTCAAACCAATGGAAATGCAAAAACACTAAAGAGGTGGCGACCCTGCGGGCGCCTCCTCCGCGTTGTCGCGCAGCGGTCTTAATAAAAATTTTCGGTTTTTTAATAAGTCCGTAACAAGGTACCTCAGTCACCGTTCGGACCGTCAGCATCTGCTCTATCAGCAACAGCTGGTCGCGCCCCCGGTCACTGGCCTCTTTCGCACGTCGTGCGGAACGGTTTTGGTCCGTCAACGTGAAACCCCGGCTCGTCTTCAAATCCGGGCTTGGCTCGGAGAAGAGAGCAACGCCCTTCGGGTCCAAGCCCGCCATCGCTCTAAACAAAGCGCTTGACTCGGAAAGCCGCAGCGCCTCAGGGCTCCCTGCGAAGGACGGGACGCTGTCGTGGCCTATTTTCTCACGCGAGAGCACGTCGAACTCGGCGTGCTCGTCTTCGTCTCCATCGGAGGTGCCGTCATCGCCGCCCCCGACATTTTCATTTCCACCAACATTGCTGCCTACAACTGCGGCGCGGCCCTCCAACCAGTGCGGGAAGCGCGCTAAGAGACCAAGAAAGGCGATGGGCTGCCCTGCTTTCAGCCGCTGCCAGTGGCCGGTGAGTGCGGCCAGCCCGTGTCGCGCGAACGGCCGCGATTGTGTTCTTGTACCAGATAATTCTTCTCCTCCAGTTTCTTCTCCCCCAACCGCGCTCCCCCACTTGGCCCGGAAGCCGCGGACTTTTTCAACCCCAGCGCCGCTTTCGTCGGTCCACCAGTCGGGCGAGAGGAAAATCTGCCCCCACTGCATGTCCGCATCGAACTCGTCAAGCCGGCTGGGGTCTTTCATGGACTTCCGGACACAGTCCAAGCCCCCGACCCGTTGCTGCACCGAATACACTGGAAGGTCGTTCGCGTGGTCGTTCTTTTTTTTTCCACCAAGTTGGGAAAACACTCCGTCAAGTAATTCCCGCATATGGTTCCGAGGCTTTTCTCCCGCCGGTGTGAGCGCCGTCGCCACCTGAACGTTAGTGCCCTCGTCCGTGCTGCTGCCAAGCTGCGCGTTCGCAACGCTGAGAGCCTGTGGAGTAGCAGTCGATTGAATCTTGCCTCATCGCTTTTCTTCAGCGCGACAGTAGCGCCCGCACTCAGTCTAGTACTTACTATGCGCTCGGTCAGCTGCCAGAGTATGACACTGACAGTACGTCTGTCTATTAGCTAATGGAGTGGTAGCTCCTGTGTATGAGTACACCGCTGTACTTTTGGCCGAAGCAGCAGAAGGCGCTGGAGCAAAGAAGCGCGCGGGCGTAGATGGGGGGCCCGAGTGGGAACAAGACCAACAGCAGAGCGCCGAGTCGGCCGTGCCCTCTGTTGGATCCACGCCCCCAACGAGTTTGACGACTAGGTAGTGCGCCCGCTGCCAATGCGCGCGTTCGCGACGCGGAAAGCTTGTGCTGCAGAAGTCGATCGAGCAGCCGTCCAGCCATAGCAACTACAGGTAACAACGGATAGATACCACTGAAAGAGTACTACCTACTGAGGTCGTGTTCCAAAAATAAAAAAGTAATACTCAAGTACTTGTTTCTCCGGCACTAGGAGACGGCTCGACAGCGCGTCATCACCACAGAGGGGGGCTTTGTTGGGCTTCGGTGGTGGCTGTTCTCGGGAAAGCGACAACTCCATTGCCATTCGATTCAGGAAAACGATACCCGAGCGAAAACGCTCCAGTTCGTGCACGAGGTCGTTTACTTGGCCGGAGGCTACAGCGGGGGGCTCTGACACGTCAGCGTCTGCGGCAGACCCTGAACCGGGGGTTTGCTCGAGTGCGAGCGCCTTCGCTCGGCTTCGAAAGGTGTGCTCCAGGTCGTAGTCCTTGTACTCGTAGGAGGACGCCCCGCCAGGCCCACTCGGCCAGGTCTCGAGCGCTGGACACATGTCTGCAACGAGTGGACTCGCCGCTGTTTTCTTGGCTGTCGCTCCAGCCTCCCCGCGCGCTAGCAGGAAGCGCCGCAGATGGGAGAAGCCATGTAGCTGAGGAGGCAATGCTGGACTCACAGATCTACGAGGCCGTTGAGCGACGGGTCTTTCTTGAATTCCTGCTCCCACGCCACCATCAACATGCTCCTCCTCCCTCGAATTCGAGAACAATTTCGCTTTTTCTATCAGTTGCAGGAGCTGCCGCCAGGGTTCCCACACCGTTTCCCTGTCGAGCTGAAAGAACCACTCCTGCGCGCGCCAGTGCTCGTCCTTGTCCTTTTCCTCTTTTGCCGGACAGATTTTGAAGCCCTTGCGGTGCATCTTTACGAATATGGCGTGCGCCCCCCTCTCCACCGTGTCTGATGAGGACTGCTCTGACACAGGCTTCCCGGTGAGGAGTTCGATGAGTTTTACGCCCGAATTTTTCTCCGCATCCGCCAACGTCATCCACCACCAGGGGCACAGCCCGGGTCGAAGTCCGAGCGGCCACGCGTGGGCCATGCGCAGCCGGTCGACGGCGGTGTCAGAGCCCTCGTCGCGCCACTGGCGGAGCTGGCGGACGCTGCTCGTAAGTTTCATGGCCAGCTGCGCAATCATCGTCTCCGAAGCGACCAGGTTTTCGTCACCATCCGAATCCGCTTTCTCCTCCTCGAGTGCGGCCGCAATCTTCCGACGGTGCGCTTCGATTTTCTTCCCCCAATCTTCTTCCACCGCACGCTTCGCCTCGTCATATCCCGCATGCAGCCTCTGGAAATCGTCGGAGTTAGCCCCTGGGATCTGTTTAAGGTTCTTGGTAAATTCTGATACCAACTCGTTCGTCTTCGCTTTAATCAGGCCCTCGCGCGTCGCCTCAGAATCTCCCCCCTCCTCGGTCGCCGCCGGCCGGCTGCCCCGCCATCTCAGAACAGCGAGGTCAACCAAGGCGGCCTCAGTCTCCTTTATTACTTCTGCCCTTGAGATTGAGAGCTCCCGAGAGAACTCATCGGTTTCTCCGATATATCCGCGCATGCGGTTCTCAAATCCTTCGTACAGCGCCGGAAAACCCATTACTGCGGTCGTCAGTTCGCGGAAACCTTTTCGATAGGCTTCCGCCGCCTCTCTCGGGTACCGAAACACGTCGTTGGTCGCCCCCGTTGACAAGGCGCCCCCATGATAAGTGAACTCCGCGTTTTCCACTTCTCCCCTCCTCCACACTGCGTAGGTGCTCGGGTCTACGGTGGCCGCGACGGCGTCATCCCGCACCAGCTTCTCCTCGATTGATGTACCGCGACGTTCTTCAAGGTACATCAGTGTGTTCGTGCGGAAAAAGGGCCACACTGCCTCTGGGACCAAGGCTCCGAGTTCTTTTTCGCTTGTCCCGGTAAAAAGTGGCGCTCCCTTCCTTCCTTCTCCCGCAGCCAGCCCGGACTCCAACCGGGGCAATGAAACCAAGGCGCGCATCAGCGTTTGCAGCAAGAGGGTGAAGTCCATGATGCCGTGAAAGTCGACGAGAGTGTTGAGCGATCGGTGCCGCGATTCGAGGTCCACTGCAGCGTGCAAACCCCGAACCAGCTCTGCAGCCTGGGACGCGATTCTCATGATCTTCCCACTTCTCTGGTGACCATCCGATGTCAGCTCACGAAGTTCCGCAAGAAGTCTTTCCGCCCGGATCCAAATCTTCACCAGCGGGAAGCGGTAAAAGGCCCCGCCAGTCGCGGTGAACCGCCACGCGGCCACACGCCGCGCTTCTTCGCTTAACTGTCCGGCCATGGTCGCCGTACTGGAAATCGCTTGTTCGTCGTCCTGCAAGGATTTCTTATTGCTCTCTGGCTTTGCGATTGCGTCGCCTCCGCCACCGCCTCCCGCCCGTCTAAGAAATTTTTGACTTCCTCCATCCGCTTCGTGTTGCCCACCTCTTCCCCCAGCTACAAGGTCCTCTTCCTCTCCAAGTTCCCTGTCGCTGCGGCGTGGCGGGCCGAGAGCGTGAACGACGGCAGCCGTGCTCAACGCCGCGCACTGGAAATCCCGGAGGTGCTCCCACTCCCGCCCGCCATCGTCGTCGACCCCGCCATCGCCGGCGAGCCGCTTCGCACTCTTCGGCACGTTCCGGATGACGAGCTCGGAAAGCAGGCCTAGATGTCGGGCCCATTCTCGCTGGGCTCGGGCGGCATGCTGCGGGGCGTTAGGGGCGTTAGCGGTGGCTACGTTGCCCGTCGAGCTGAGTTGGGCGAATTCGTGCCCGTTCTCGGGGTGCTGGGTCTGGGCCGCCCCCTCCGCCTGCTGGACAACTTCGATCGCCAACTCTGCAAGGTACGGAAAGTGTGTCGAGTGCCCGCTGCGGAATGCAAATGCACTCCTCTGTTATGGCGGGGCAGTCATGCTGCTCCAAATACCTTCGCAGACTACTTACCTACTAGTTCAGAGTCACTGTTAACACCATGGAGGTCGGTGGTCCACGACTATCTTTCTAAGTATGCAGGCGAGCGGGCAGAAGCATTTTCATGCAGCCAGGACTGGCGATTTTTACCTTTAGTCTGTGAGTAGAGTAGTCGTAAAAAGGCGCTGCACAGGAGTCGCGGTGTCTCCCACTGAGCTGACAAAAAAAGGGCGATCGACCTCCAATAGCCTATTCCCAGCAGCCCCCGCCTCGCCCGCGAATGAGACTGCGCGACTCACTTGTGGTACTACCCGATAAAAACGCGGCGCTGCAAACTACTATATCGATAGACTGCTGAACATTTGCTTCATTGAAACAGCAATTTGCTCCGCCGTAACATGGCCTCTGCGGTTTGCTCGTACAGCCACACGTCAACGCGGGACCAGTGTGAGTCCGAGTGGCTCAGAGAAATCAGATTCTGGGCGACCGTCCTGGTCTCCTTGTCCACCTCCTCTTTGCCGATGGAGGCCCCCCCGTCGCCGACATACGCGAAAGCGAGACCCTTCACCGACGTTGTGGCGAGGCTTCGAAACATTGCCCAGCTGCCCAAAGAAACCTGCGCGGGTACGTCATCCGCGGAGGCCGCTCCCGACACCGACGCAACTGCGTGGGATACCACTTTTTTGGTCAGCAGCCGCGTCGCGCACTGCTGCAGCTCGCCGACAAGCTGCTTGTAGATCCGCTTACCTTGATTCTTTGTCATTTTCGTCCCTCCACCATCGAAGGAGATGGGGGAGAAGGAGACGCGCCGCGAGAACCGGTCTTCCAGGAAGAATCGCGAGTATGCCTTCATGCTACTCCAAGTGCAGCTTCCTTTCCGCTGCGGCGTGATAAAGAAGTCCGGCTCCGAGAATTCATCGTTCCCCACTGACACGATCGGTGCGAAAGTGTCTTTTTGTTGTCGGGGCATAGGATCGGCTGATTCCAGCGTCTCCGTTGCCTTTCGTCCACCTAACCACTTGTGCGCGTGCAAGTAAAACTTCTCTGCGCACGTATACGTCGACTTCTCGAGCGCGAGGGCCATCGGACTGCACTTTTTGCTCGCTAGATGCTGCATCCAATTCAAGAGATTGGACTCCACCGCTCCAACCTTGTCAAACGCGGCGACCTGGACCTCGGCGCGCTCGCTCCGGCCTTTTTCGTATTCGTTTTCCTTCTCCTGCGGCGGGAAGTGGAGGTCGGCGGCCCGTAGGTTGGACCAACAGAGAAACGGGCGCAGCTGCTGCCTGCCGCTTTCCGCGGTCCGGTGGCGGTGGGCCTGATTATAGCCGTCCCCGGTGTTAAACACACAGAGCCGAAAGCGCGCGGCGCTTGCAACCGCGAGCGCCTCCGCCTCCGAAGCTTCACGACCATTCCCGAGGTTCACCGTGGCAGAGCGGACAACGCGGTGCTCCGGATGCCGCGAAACGGCCGCGAACAAGGCGTGCTTCTCCCATCCGGTTGAGTAAACGAAGTCGTAGAATTGCACCTCCGCCGCCCCCGCCGGAAGGCCGTCATCGCCATCGGTCGCCTGGGTCGCGACCACTTTTCCAGTCTGGGCCAGAAAGTCCCTCCACCGTTGCTCGAACGTGGCACGGAAGGCCTTCGCGGCCTTGCCCACGTAATAAGCCTCCATGTCCAGGAAGCCGGCAAAGCCCTCTAACCGCCCCGCTTCCTCGGCCGCTGCGAGGTTGAACTCCGGGAGTCTTTCCAACCCCCGCGGAAGCGCCACTGACTCGACTGGGCCAAACCGCCCGATCCTTCGCGGCGGGCTCACTTTCCCTGGCGACAACACGGGTGCCCACTCCCCCGTCGCGGTGAATGCGTGGTAGAGCCACGGATAGGGAGTTTCCGGATCGGGAGTGCCATCTTTGCGAGCGAACCACTGGGCAGTGACGTAGTCTCCCTTCCGAAGTGACTCCGCTAACAGCTGCGACAGTAAGTCTTCTTTCACAGGACGTCGGGGAGTCTTCCTCTGAAACGGGGACTCCGGGTCCGCCGACAGCGTCACGGCGTTCGCAAACATGTGCGCGAGCAGTTTCTGTGTTTTTAGCCCGTGCAACTCCTGTGGCATGAAGCTGGTGCCCACGAGGTGCGCAATCGTGTTCACAAAGGTCTTCGCGTCCTCTTGCAGTCCGCGGCTCAGCCTCGGTTTGGCCAAAACTTCTTCCGGGATCTCTCTGTCCAGCATCCGCTCGCAAAACTTGGTGTACCTCTGTCCCCTTCTTGCCGCGGTCAGGGCGGCGCTCGTCAGGTCCCCCTCTTCTGGAAACAAGTTCAAAGATCCACCGCTGGAAGAGAATGCACGCAGCAGGCGCGCCTGGGATACCACCACGGGCGTCAGAAAGTGCGACCACTGCGTCAGATCCACTTCCTTAATATTGTCTGGTAACTGGGCAACCGCGGTGCTGCCGCCCTGGTCCCCGAGCGAAGACAACAACAGTCCTTTGGCCGAGGGAAGCGTTTCTGCGACCACCTCACCCATAGACGAAGCGCGGGCGCTGACGCCTGGGGGCGATTGATGGGGAGCTTCCGTCGCAGAAGCAGGATCGTCATCAGGGGCCCCTGCCGCGGCCTCCCAAAACAAATCCGCGCACGACAGCAGCTCTGTGACTGCTGTCGTGCGGCCGCGCGGAGCCCCACCAGGCGGCGCGGGAGCGGCCCCGGCATCCTCCTCCTCGGCCCCGGCCTCTACAGTCGCCGGAACTACATGCACACGCACTGCAGCGGCGCCAAACGAGGTCAACCAGAACGAAACTGCCTTCATCTTTGCGATTGATCTGGTGTAACCGCACTACATCCGAAACCTTGAAGATGGAAAATGGGAAAGGGATAAATTAACATGTGAGAGCAACAGCAACAATTAAAAAAATCAACAAAGTACTAGGGCTATGCAAGAACACTTGCAGGTAAACTGACAACGTCAAAGGTAAGACAGTATTGCTGGACTGAATAGGTGTCGACGTCGTTAGTCCTGTAAGGCAGGCAGATGGCTAATGGCCATCAAAATGGAAATTTGGTGGTGTTCGTGACCACAGTCTCGGCAAGATGCCCGGAAGGGCGCCGGAACCCTTGAAGATAGGGGAGAAGTTTGGGGCTGTCGTGGTTGTTTCTGTTAGGCGGTGCCATCAACTAGATAAACCTGTAGCGATAGGTGGTGCGTTTCCTCGTCATCTAGGGAAACGATTGTAAGAGGGAACAGCGTGCACGCGGTACAAGTGTAATGGTTGCGGTACTTACGTATCTTGATTGTGCCCAAATGGCCGGCCACTGTCGTCGTTATCATGCATGTGTTCGTGGTCATGGTCTTCGTTCACCGGTCGCGACTATCGTCGCGCCCATCATCAGCATCGGACATTCTTGTCATCGTGGTACTAGTGCGCTTAACCGATTCCGCATGCTGTAGATCGTTAGTCATTTAGATTAACATCGTGGGATCGATATCATCGTCCGAGCCGATGGATCCCGTTATGATGCGGAAAGTCGTAGGGCCGAGCCTTCCAGACGCTGTAACATTTGATGTACGCAAGGCAAGCACGATGGCTACTTGGCCTCACCGAAAGCACGATTCGATTCACCGACGAAAGAATGTTCCCCCACTAGCAAGCGAGAACTTCTGCTATCCACTGCCACAGACCAGGTTTCAATGTCAAATACGAATGATTCATTCCGATTCCACGCCCACGCGAAGGCAGACACAGCCCAGCGGCGTACTTTTGCAACCGCAGGCGAGGTTTCAGCAAAAAGAACCAGCCGCACGAACTCCCCGTCTTTTTGCTCAATGTCGCGAAAAGGAGAATCCAGGCCCCGTCTTTCTTCATTTGTCGACGGTATTCACTTCGTTTCGTTTTAGCGAGGTGCGGTCCTCCGCATGCTGGCATCCCCCACCGAGGTGCGCGACGACCTCGGTGGGGGGTATCAGCTTGGGGAGGACTCCTTGGGACGTCATCGGAGGCTTCTGCTTTGGGTCTCATCAATCTGTTTTGTACCTTCACCAGGTTCACACCTTTAGGTCGCGCTAATCCGAGCTACTTGTCCGCGCGATGCCTCCATCCGCTTATGGCGCCGCTTCTTCGATCCAAAGAAGCACGCCTTTTCGTCTCGCGCCGCCCTTCCAACTCACTCCGCCGAGCTCTTACAGCGCCGCGTTGTACATCTTCATTAAGGCCCCGACCCCGAGAAAAAATTGAAATTCCAGAGCAGTCTCGGTGGCTGTTTACGGATGCGATCTTTCGATGCTCCCGCGCGCGATCTTTCGGATGCGATCTTTCGATGGGATCACCAGTTGTGCACCTGCGTGTCCCAGTAGATGCGCTTGGGGGTGTTTCCGCTCGCCATGTGCATCATGTTCATTAGGGCGCCGTCCATCTCCCCCAGCCCCTTCTCGATGGACTCGTCGTAGATCTCTCTTTCCATATCAAGGGATCTAGAGACCAGCGATGGTTTAAGTAGGCTTTGGCAAAAAGGCATGCTAGGTAACTGGTATTACTGTTTATAGTATATTTAGGTAATGGGGCCCACTTGGCGATGACGAGTGCCGATCCTAAGGACAAGGCCACGCGAAGAAGATTCATACCCGGCACGAAGCGGAAGCGCCGGGCGGTTTCAGATATGCCCGATTGGTGTGGGGCGCAGGGGGTGGCTTCGGGAGCTGAGACGTTGGGAGGTGCGTAGAAGGAAGGGGTAATGGAAAGCCACTGACTGCAACGGTGATACGGCCCGAAAGCAGATACAAAAAACGGCGCCCAGGGTGGCGCTTAGTTGTCGGCTACAGGGTGCAGGAGTGCCAGTTCTGCCGACCGCGAAAAGCCGCCGTCCCAATCCTACCGGTAACTTACTTTTCGGAACATGCATCAGTATACCCAAGAAACGACACCCCGAACACGCCCCAAAACTTTACCACTAAATAACCACTAATAGCCACTAACACCAAATCAGCTGGTTCTTCGGTGCCCGGGCATATTCCAGGTTTGTGGCTTTCAGGAAGTACGGGACGTTGGGGTCGTACTGGCGGCGCTCCATCGAGATCTCCGCCCCGAACATGGCGTGCCACATGTACATGCTCAGCTGGCAGGGGGTGCGCCCCAGCACGTCGATTTTCCTTATGTACCGCTTCGAGGGAAACAGGTCCAGGTAGCTCTCTTAGAGGTACGAAAAAAGCATCTGGTAGCATCGATTCGTGAAAATTCGGGCCACATGTGACGCCGCTAGGCCTGTGACATGTATGTGGGGACTGCTATTCTGAAGAGTGAGGAGCAAGAGTCTTCATGCTACTCGTACTCGCCCCCATCAGAGAGAACCCCAGACGGAAAAGTAGACCGACACCGACAAGATCAAGACCTGTGAAGCTTCAACAAGCAGCCGGCATGGTTGCCTCACCAGCTGCGCACGGGGTCAGCAATCGCTTAGCTGAAGGAGCTGCCGCGGCTGACCGCGCACTATTTAGAGAAATCCCATCTGCTGCAATCGGTGTCTGGCCACTTGTTTGGCTATGCCCCACTATTTCCCGCCCCCACTAGCTCCCACTCCGAAATACATAGGCAGCCACAACGAACTTTCCCGAATGATCCAGCAAGATGGATATTTAGTCAACCCCTAACTCTCCTCCGTGCGGAAGTGCTCGAACGCGTTTTCGTAGAACGCCCGGGGCCGTTTCAAAATGCTTTTTCTCGACACGATGAACTGGACGCAGCAGTACGCGTTCACCTGCCCGGCGTTGGGCGAGTTACAGGTCAAAACAATGCATCTCTTAAAACATCTTTAGAAACCGGACGTCACTCGCTCCCGGTGC
>RXOD01004379.1:0-23261 GCA_005223375.1 Amoebophrya sp. AT5.2
TGCATTGCCCGGGCACATATTTAGTACCTTCGAAAGGGATGCTTTTGAATGCGTCTCCGATTTCCTCCGAGATGAGGCCGAAGGATTGTTGCCGGACCGTGAAGGGCCCCACGTGGAAGTCGTCGATGCCTTGCAAGCCCTTCAGTTCCCCGGTGCCGAATTCGATGTCAAGCTCCCGATCCACGGCGTTTTCTGTGAAGCTCTCCGAGATTTCGTGGTTGTACCGGTGCCGATCGGAGGCGGTACACGGCTCCTCCTTGCACAAGTCGCTGGCAATCCACAGGTTCGTACTCCCCGTATCGAACACCACATTGATCAGCGACTGCTCCTCGTAGTGGCAGTCATTCCGCTGCTGCGACGTCACGAAGGGGGACAGAATGAACCGAACATTCTCCTCCGACGAGTCCTCCGACGCCAACGAGCCCTCGTCGCCGGCTGCCTTGTTCTTTTCCACCTCAACCTCGCTCGTCCTCTCGGGCCGCACGACCGCTTCCCTCGCAGAGGACGAAGATAACTCGCTGAAGGAGCTGCTACTGGAGCTGGAAGCGGAGGTGCTGGAAGACGCACTACTGCCGTCATTGTGGTCCTCGCCGTTTTGATCGGAGGACTTGATGTTGATACCTTTTACGCACCCCCCTGGCACAGAAATACTGCCGACTCCGATGGGGCCAACATACTGCGAGTTGTACAGGTTGGTTAACTGCGTCACTGCATTCGTGCCCTTCTCGGTCAGATACTTGGCGCGGCTGTGCTTCCGCTTCCTCTTTGTTCCCGAGCTCGCCGACAACTGATTGTAACTGCGGAGGGCCTGAAGTTTGAACTAAAAGATAAAACCGATGGGATGGGGGGCCGCAGACGACGAGGACCAATACTTAATACTTGATTGTTGGCCGCCGCGCCGTGCTTTTATTCGAGTCAATGAATAAGTAAAAGTATAGTACCTCCAACTCCGGCCTGCTGAGTATGACGCGCTTTCTTGTTGGACCGGAATACGGATACGGGTCTGCCCCACGTCCTCCTTCCGAACTGCTCGAAGCAAACCGGCTCGGAGCAGTTTCGCCTTCGTAGTTTCCGCCTGGAAGCGGAGGTGCGGGTTGTTCCAGTGGTGGCACCAATACGCGACGGAGCGGCACAACGAGTGATGGCGGCTGCTCCTGCCGTGCGAGGGCGGAGAGTAAGAAGATCTGTAACCAAGCCAGAAGAAACATCGCTTCATGCCGTCGTCGCGACGCTAGTCCTCCGAGTACTAGCGAAAGCGAAGGCGATCGCATTAGCATTTATTTTTGTGGCGATCTTCTACTTGATTTTGTTTCAAAATCAAAAAGCTACAGCTTAGCAGAAAAACGAGCGCCGATGCGTGAAGGACGAAGGACTCATCATCAAACTAATTACGATCATCAGACTGACAGTGACACACAGCGAAAGAGCTCAGTACCTCGCTTGCGAAGATTGATTGAGAAGATTGGTTTCCGTTTAGTATCTTCATAAGAGTTTAGTTACAGTGTCAGTGTTCGTTGCCGTGGGGCGTTGTTCGCATGAAGAATACCCGAACCATCAACGACAAGCGACGCTCAACCTCAAGCCCCTCTCTCGATTGCGATGATTCTCTCGCCGCGGTCTTGTTCACGATTTCATCTGTCTACTGTTCTCCTTGTTCTCGGCATAGTGATATACTTATTGATTTGGTTGATCTTTTCATCAACAAGTTTTTTTAGTGACGGTTTTATCAGAATCGTTACTTAGTAGTTCACGACCTCGTGTCCAAGAAATTGAAATTCTTCAAGAAATCATGTATCGCTGGGCCAGTTCTTGTTTTCGATCCTTTTTCGTCGCTACGTAAAGGAGAAGCCGTTCGTTGGTGGGATTGTAGAGGTACCCCAGCTTTTCGGTCAGCCCGCCGCCGGATACCTCTTTGTTCTTTTTCCGGTTCTTGGACTTCGTGGAGGCGGCCTCTGCTTCTGTGGCTGTCGTCGTCCTCCACCGCGCGGCCCTCGTGCGCATGCAGTTGTCCCAGCAGTGACGGATCGCTCGTTTGTTCAACCCCCCGACCGCCTTCCCCGCAGATTTTTTATCGTCGCCGATCGTTCTCCCAAATGCAGATGTGGTCCTTTGTTCACCTTCAGGTTGATGCGGGCCACTACTTCGACTTGATGTTGACCCCGATTCCAGTAACAGCTTCTCTGCCGCACCAAATACAACCCGCTCAAAGAGAATGTAGGCGAGTAGTTCCTGCGCAGCGCCGACCTCCCTTCTGCTTCTATCACATTCACAACTATCTGAACCGCTACTAGTGCTACAAGCCTCAGGGTCAGGTGCGGTCATCCTCGTCATCGATGCAGCTGCTGTCGCTGCCGTCCACGCGTTCTCGTCATCGACTGAGCACATGGTCGGAATACGCAGCATTTCCGCGGTGAGGGTGCGGCTTGTTGGACCGGCCGCTTCTTGCGCCTTTTCCCCCTCTACCACCGCATTCCACATCGAAGCTATTTGGTCAACCGCTGTCGTTAGCGCGACCCAATCCTGCAGCAGATACATGTTCTCCGACAAAACTTTTCCCAGGTCCCTCAACGAGGTCAAGAAGACTAGATCTTGGTCATGTGGTTCTTCTGCAGCTCTGTTACTCTTTTCACCACTCGCCCAACGGCATTGACCCTTCCAAGTTTCCACCGCCTGCATCAACCCGACACCAGCCTTCTGCGATAGCTTGCTGTACCTCTGCAAGAGCGAACGAATGTCATCCGTGCCGGCGTCCATGATGAAGCTCGTGGCCAGCGATTGTTCGGATTCCTGCGCCAGCACGCGGTCCAGGGTTTTTCGCATTACCCCTCGTACCGACCAGGCCGGCGTTGAGTCCTTCAAGTAAGGCACCTTGCAAGCCCCGAGAAAGTTCAAGAACGCCTGTTTCCGCAATCCTAGAAACGGCCGCCACAGGAACACTCCGCCGACTTGACGCAGGTTCGTCATGTTCTCCGGTGGCGTTCCGTTTTCGGATACGAAGGAACAATAACCAGTTGCCCCCTTTGTCAAATTCTCGAGACGATTTTCGTCGCAGTCGTCTTGATGATGGCCCAGGAGAACCAGCGGCGGCGGCAGTTTTTCCTTTCCGCACGGACCGCGGGTGGTGCTCACGTGTAGCCTTTCGCAGTGCAATCTCCATGCCTGTCGGTACATGTGAAAGCGGATGTCGCGAGTGTGCCGCTCGTATTCCTCGCGCGTGAGGCCCGCAATTCGAGAACCGGACGCCGCGCCCGCGACCTCCGCTTCAGCCGCTTCCATCTCCTGAGCGGGGTCCATCTCTATGCTGAGCGCTCCCGTTCCGCGTTCCTGCTCATGGTGCGGTCGGACGAGATCGATGCGACAAACGTACAGAGCCACCCGGAAGACTTCCGCGCAAAGATACTTCACCCACGCGAGCTCGGCGTCGGCTTCTGCGCTGCTGGCTCGATTCCCCCCGTAGTGCAGGTATAGACAAGCGAACGTTTTGGTGGTCCTCTGTCTCTGTAGTGCGGCGAGAATCAAGCCGCAGGCGGTGGAGTCGACACCGGCACTGAAGGAGAGCAGGAAAACATCCTCGGACTGCAGTTCTCGCGTCCTTTGCGTTTCGAAGGTTTCAACATCTCCCGACTTCGGGCCGGGTAGTTCCATTTTGAGATGCGGCGCAAAAACGTTCTGCACGAGCAGGAGAGGATCGCCAGCATCCCCTCGATCGTGATCTGTTGCAAATGCAACTTCTGTCCCGCCCGTTTCAACGTCCCCCCCGGCGCCGCAGCCCTTGCCCAGCGCAGCAGACTTGGCATTCCGATTCATCCAGGAGCCTTCTGGCCCCCTGCTCCTCTTTGCCGGCGGCGGGCTCGCTCGACCTCCGTCACCTCCCGGTTGACCCGAAACACCGCGCAAATAAGGCTCTCCCGCCGTAAATGACTGCAACCACCCCCGCGTTTCCGGCGCCAACGCTCGCTCGATCTCTGCAAACTTGCTCATCGGTCGATCGGTTGTACCATTGGTCACCGCGCAGTAGGTCGAGGTGTTCGGCGGACAATACTCCGGAAACGTTGAGTCCAGGAGCGCTTTGTGTACGAACTCAAGGTCCCGGAATCGCTGCAGGCTCGCTTGATTCTTCACGCGCACCGCGCAGCCGAAGTTCCACACCTCCAAAAGTTTCCCCTCGGCTTCGAGCGTGGACCCCCCTTTGTCCTGTTCCATGCGGCGGAGTTCTTTGCTCACAAGCCGCAGTACTCCGTGCAACACAAGGTTGCCCAGCTCCAGGAATCGTTCGGCCTCGACACTCTTCTCGTGTCGCGGCCAAACGTTTTCTGGAGCCGGGCCTCTAAATTTGCACCCCTGTTGCGCAACATCTCTTTCTTCTTGAAGGAACCTCGCGGAGTGCCGCCAGCTCACGGTGAGGAAGATGAGGAGGTAGAGAAGCTGCGACGTCCCTATGTGCGCAAACTCGCGCTCGAAAGTGGGCGCCTTACCCTTTCCCTCAAGAATAAAGCTCTCCACCGCATCGTACAAGCTCTGCACTAGTGCGGCAACCGCTTCTTGGTTCCGCTCTGAGTGCAAGCACGGCTCTTGAAGGCGCGCGTTTTGCACAAACCAACGCCCAAGCAACGCGGCCTTCTTCCGCGCAAACATTTCCAGCTCATCGAGAACAAGGGCTCCGGTTGCAGCTGGTGACGGGGCAGCAGGAGTTGTACTCGATGTTGCTGGATCTAGGCCGCTCCTCTCCGTCTCCTCCATCGCTCCTCGAACGTTGCGGCCCTGCTGGTCGGCAAAACAGCTCTGCTCCAGGTGTCTGAAAAAACAAGTCAGCGCCACGCCGGTCGCAAGATCCACGCCACCTCCACCTCCGATCTCGAGGATCTCTTGCTGGTTTACGTTTAGTACGAGCAGCCCGCGCTCCGTCTCAAGTAGATCGTGCACCGGAAACCTGCGGATTAAGTCGCGGTAGAACTTCCGGTGCCTCCTCTGCCTGGCCCCAAACCACGCGTCGGGGGACTGCGCCAGCCATTCCGTGGTCCACTCCTTCACCCTGCGATCCAAGCTACATTTTGTGAGCATGACCTTAACCATAACTTTGGCTTTGCACCCTTAGTACTCCTGTTGGTGTTGCAACTTACAAGACTTACAAATTCTACCGTGCGCGTATCCGTATCCCTACCCGTACTAGTAGCCAGGGCAGGGAGCAGCGGTTGCGGTTGCTTCCTGGTGTCGTCACCGTTGTCGGAAAGCGTCTCCTGAGCCTGACTGTTAGTACCAAAAACTATATCATGCACTAAGCCGCGCCCTCCGTAATTAAACATGGAATGATCTTTGGCTGCGATCAGTTTCAGGATCACGCACGCGGTGGGATCTTCAACGATCAATAGTTAGACAATCCTTCGCGTTCCAGATCCACCAGCACGTTTATTGCACTACAACTCGCGTAGTCCTTGCTAAAAGGGTCTTCATGGACACGTTTTCAAATTAACGTAAAAACTTGCACTTGGTTGGTCGCCCTCGCCGTTGCCTGGCAGTGCTGCTAGCCCCTACATCATTTAGTGGAGGTGATACAATCAAAGATGCAAAAAAAAGTTCGCTGCATTTGTTCAACGTTCATTCATTCATTCGATTCACATTCGGTTTCCGCTTCATGGATGTAGCGCCGTGCGAGCTTTAGTCCTAGCAGTATCTATTTTTCCATTGCCTGTTTCCGTTGCGCGTTCACGTTCAAATCGAAAGACACTAGTACAGCTCAGCTCAAAAACGCAGCTGTTTTTCCAAGAAACTATTTTCTTTTATTTTTTGTAGAAAAATCACTATCACGGTCATACGACTACGAGCAGGCGGGCCCGCCGGTCGGAGAAATTTAAAGACGTCCACGTCGTCAGACCTCAGATGATTATTTTTTGGTGTCGCATTTCTTGTCCTCAACAAAATGAAAAATAAAAGAAGTGACGCAGGATACTAGACGTTGGTTCCAGAATTCAGATTCTTTCAGAAGTTTTCCGCGCAAAATTTTGTTTTTGGTAGATGTTGTAGTTTGTCGATCCAAAATAAAAGCTTCTTCTAGAGCAAAATTGTAATTGATGTAGCACTAGAACTGGCGGCGATCTGCTCCCTCGACGAGAAGATTTGGAGCCGCAACTTGCCGCGCTTGAACAAACTCCTCTCCGTCACACCACCATCCCCCCACCGGACGCGGCATTCACTACTTCCTTCGCCTCCACTGCCGTTGCGACGCGAATCGTTGACGTTCGATTTTGGTTTTCCACGATGAAGATTTTGTCCGATTTTTCGATCAATTCCGGCCGGAAACTCGTGATCAGGAGCTGCGATATTTTCCCCGAGCTGGAGCTTCCGCCTTCGCTTGCTTCCTCCAGGTCGTGGACCGCAGGTTCATCTGCCTGCTCTCCATCAATCTCCATGGCGTTTGCATCTGCAGCCCGTGGTCCCCACTCGTCCTGCCCCCCCGCCCTTCCTCCTGCAAACATCTTCTCTAAGTACGTCGCGACGTTTTTCCGGTGCTCGGGGTCCAGGGCTGCGTCTACCTCGTCCAGCAAGTAGAACGGCGCCGGTCGCAGCTTCAGCAGCGAGAGCAGCAAAGCGAGGGCACACATCGTCCGCTGCCCGCCCGACAGCTGCTTCATGTCCAAACTATTTTGCCCAGCCGAAAGAAGCTGCATGCTGCTGACGTCGCCGGCCTGATCGGCACCCTGCTGGCTCGGAAACACGATCTCGCAGCGAAGGCCTTCTTCTTGTGCAAGTGTCGCACTTTCGTCGGAAAAATTCCCAGTCGCCTTCTTTCGCTTCTTCGCGTAGTGCTTCGCGACAACACTGTCCGAGATGGAGCTTGCTGTCTGTTTGCTGTCGGCGCCAGTACATTCCGTCGTTTTTCCACCTCCCGGCACCACTGCCTTCATCAGATTAGTACCCGGCTGAACATACACTAACTCCCCCTTCCCGCCGCCTGTGAGTTCCCGAAAGATTTCCCGAAACTCCACCTGCAACTCCTCCAGCATCTGCCCGAAAATCAGTTGCTTGTTCTTCTCCGTTTGTTCGAGGTTGTCTGTCAAGGTTTTCACCTGCGAGTCGACGGACCGCAGCTCGTCGAAGAGCTTTTCGCGCACCAGCTTGTAGTCCGTAGCCTCGTGCAGCGCCTTTCGGTTGAAGTAGCCCTGCTCGAGCTGCTGGTTCAGCTTGGTCAATTCGAGAAGCAAGTCGGTCACGCTCGAAGCGGGGGCAGCATCTTCTTCCCCGCGAGTTTGATCGACGAGATCGTCTCCCTCGAAAAGACCAGACTCCTCCCCAGTAAAAAGAGGAGCGCCCTGGTCCTTGTTCTTGCCGCCCTTGCTCTTGTGGTTCTTCATCTTCATCTTAGCAGCTGCAGCCGCAGCTGCCGGCGCGTCAACGTTTATCTGCTCCCCGTCCGCGCCACTGCCAGCCACCATCATGCGGTAGTTCGCTAGCCTCTGTTTCGCGTCCTCCGTGCGCGTGAATTCGGCAACGATCTTACTCGCGAAAAAATCGACTTTCCCTTTCGTTTCTTCCAGATCGCTGCTGGCGTTCAGCTTCTCCTGCTCGAGATTTGCGAGCTCTTGCTTCACGTCACTCAACGACTTTTGGTTTTGCTCCTCATTCCCCAAGGAGAAGTTGTGGCTTCCTTCAAGCACTCCGATTTCCTCGTTGATCTTCTTCAGTTTCGCGTTGCACTCCCGGTATGCCTTCCGCAGTCGCTCCTTTTTCAAGGCTGTTTTGCTGGAAATCGCCTCGCTCTGCTCGTACTGCTGCTTCAGGTCGCTCACGGTGGCTTTCCGCTCTTCGATTTTCTGGAGGGTGAGGAGGCGCGACTGCGTGGACTTCCGGTGGTTCTGTTCGAGCGCTGCCATCGTGGCTTTCGCGTCCTGCAGCTGCTCAGCCAGAGTCTCGATCGCGTCCTTGTCTGCCGATTGCGTTTGCGACTGGGAGTTTTCTCCTGCTGCTGACGAAGCTGAATTCTTGCGCCGCGCCAACTTCTCTTCGATCCCCTTCAACCGTTTTTCCGCGTTCTCAAACTCCACTTCCGCCCCCCTCTTCTCCGCCTTCAACTTTGCAGCCTCCTTCTCTAACGAGTAAGTCTCTTCCTTCATCTTCTCAATCGCCCGGTCCACGTCGCACCAGCCGCGGCGCGCCTTTTCCCTCGCCGCGTACGCTTTCTCCAGTTCCGCCTTCATCTCCCCTCGGCTTTTCTCCAGCGAACTCATTTCGCCGCCGATTTTCGCCGCCTTCTTCTCCAGATCCTCCACGTCTTGCTTCAGGTGCGTCAATTTCCGCTGCAGCGAAATTCGCTGAAAGCTATCCGGATTCACGTAGCCACCGCTGAAAAAGCCGCTGGCGAGCACGCGATCGCCGTCCAGCGTGATGCAATTGTAGCCGAGTTTCTTCGAAACAGTCTCGCACATCTCAAGCGTCTCGCACACGATCCAACTGCCAAACACCTGCTTGACGGCGGGCTGTACCCAGTTTTCGCAGTGGATGATGTCGCAAATCGCGAACGCCTTTGACTTTGACTCCGACTCGATCTGGGTTAGCGTTTCCTTGACGGAGGGAGGGAGGTTGCAGTTTTCATCTTCGCCTCCCCTATTTCCTGATCCTGCCCCCGACGCATTCTTCAAGCGATCCAGCGGCACGCACTCGATACTGCCGAGCTTCTGCTCGCGCACTGCAGTGAGGATGTCTCCGGCGATCTTGTCGTTGTCGACGAGTAAATTTAAGAGCGAAACTCCGCCGACGGATTCCACACACACCTGGTACACCTGGTCGATAGTGATGTTCTCGAGCAGCGTGCCGTGGATCTGAGACGGTGTAGTTCCAGGCGGTTGGTTTTGGGGGCTTTCAAAGTGCAGCAGGGCATTCCGCACGCCGCGGGGGAAGGTTCCGGTGAGGCGATTTTTGGTGTGCGCGAGCTGGTCTTTTTTCTGTTGAAGTGTTTGCTTAGTCCGGGTGTCATCGGCGAGAAGGCGACGACGCTGCTCGGAGAAATCCTCGTTGCGCCTGTCGAGGGCGAAGCAGGCCTGAGGCGGTGAGAGGTATGCTTATGGTTATGAGTCACGCGTTGAAAAAATGAATGAGTCTTGCGTGACTACTACAGTGTTTGATTTCCCTCGGTTTTTTGAGTACCGCGCAATCGCAATGCAAGAAACCAGAACAGTTACTTTCTTTGCCTCCTCCCACTCGCCATCGAACTTCTTCAGATTCCGCTGCAAGTCCACCATGCTCCCCTCGCCTCCAGCTGTGTTCTTCTTCACCGCCAACGCAGCTTCCGCCTTCGAGATCCGCGTGCCAAAATCATTCGCACCCATCTCCTTCCGCAGTTTCGGAATCACTTTTTCCCGCAACTGCTGCGCCGCTTCCTCGCTGTTTTCGGCCTTCAGAGCGAGCAGTTCCGCCTCCATCGATTTTGCGGCCGTCTGCGCTGCGGTGAGGCGCTCGAACGCTGTGGCTTCTTCCCGATCCGCCCTCTTCAGCTGCTCTTCCTCGCCGCTGAGCAGGCTTTCCTCCTCCTCCAGTTTCCGCTTCAGTATCGCGGTTTCCCGCTTCGCGTCCGCGGCGGCGCTGGAACCCCCCGCGGGGAAGCCCTGCGAGTCCAGCTCTTGACTGCCCTCACAACTGCTAGTACCGCCGCCAACAACGTCTTGCGAGTCTTCGGCCATAAGCAGGGCGGACAGAATTTGCGCAGCACCACCCAGCAGATGATCGGCATCGCGTCCATCGGCCTCCTTCCCGCCGAACAGTTCTGCCGCCTCCGCCTCCAACCCCCGCAGCGCTTCTTCGCAATCCACCTTTTCGCCTTCCGCCAGCACCGCCAACCGATCCTCCAGGCCGTACACTTCCTTTTTCTTCGCCTTCACCGCGGCCTCCACGCCCTTCACCCTGTCCATCAGTTTCTTTTCCCGCATCTCCACGATCCGTTTCTCGCTCTCATACGCACCCATCTTCGTGGTCGAATCCTGCAGCTCGAACTGCGCGATTTTGCCCTCCAATACCCGTTTCCGCAGCTCCATCCTCTCGAACTCCTTCAGCTCCTCTTCCTCCACTGCCAGGCCCGCGATCCGCACGTCCAAGTCGGCGATGATCTCCTCCGCGCGGGGCTTTTTTTTTTCGACCAACTCCAGCAACTCCTGCTCCGCGAGCTTTTTCCGCTGGTCAAACACCGCGGTGCCGAGCAGGTCGTGCACGAGCTTCAGACGGTTCTTCTCCGACAGGGCGGCGAGCTCCGAAATCTTGCCCTGCTTGATGGCGTAGTGCGGGTTCCGGACGGAAATGTTGGCCGCTTCGAGTAGATCGAAAACCTCCTGCTGGCCCGCGGGTTTACCATTCAGCACGAACCCGCGGTCCGCGATGCGTCTGCGCAGCGTGATTACGTCCATGTCGAGCGGGGCCTGTCGCGACGTGTTGTCGAGCTCCAGTTCCACGTACCCGCTCGACGCGACCGATGCAGCCACTCCGAAGGGTCGCGCCTCGCCCTCGTGCTCCAAAATATGTCCACCTCCACCTCCGCGTCCGCCTGGCCTCATCGATACGACGCTCTCGGAGACGACGAACAGGATCGCGTCGAGCACGTTGGACTTGCCAGCGCCATTGTAGCCCACGATGAGGTTCCGGCCCGGGTGAAATTTCGTGGGGGTCTGCTGCCGAGTGTAGGTCTTGAACCCCGCAACCTCGATGCTGCGAATCCACATTTTTCGATTCTAGCTCTAGGTGGTGCTGGATTCCGGTTCGCCCGATCGGGAATCAGTATCAGTGGTCGTCATAGACGTACTTACTTCTATCTAAAAGGGGGAAGTGCAGCACATCATATGACATGCACAAGCACATGTAGTCGTGTATCCCTGTTGAGTCTCGACTTCTGTTCCTGTTGCACCTTTTTCTGTATATGTTTTTCATCACGTCGGCGGCCGGTTTTGCGAAGGCCGGAGTTCCAACTCCTTAAAGTATTGTCGACGACGCGTCTGCGGTTTGAGCTCGACGTGAAGGAAGCAAGAAAAAACAAGAACAGCAGCTTTGCGGTTTGATTTCGCTCTCTCACAAACAGCAAGTGTCAGGTTTCGCTCCCACCTTCGCGGTCTCTCGGGTCGAAGAAAACGATGGCCATTTGAAGAAGTCCCTCTGGCGAGTGATTCGAATACAAAACCAATCACGAAAAAAACAACTCAATGGATCATGCAGCCGCGGGGGCGGGTACAGCAACACCGAGTACTCGCACTTATTCCTTCGTAGAGCGTGGTGCACGAGGTTGGTTGTGCGATCCTGTCTGACAGCGAGCCCGCTTCGATTGCAATCTCTGGACCAACAAAACAAAGGAACAACCAATACCCGCAATGAAGAGTAGCAGTTCTTGCAACAGTTCTTTGAGCAGCTCACAACTCCATCCCTGGCAGTTCGAGGAATCCCGCAGCGTTTTCGTCGTTCGTGAGCGCGAGGTCCACTTCGAAGATCATCATTTTCTGCATCTCCCGGAGTTTCCCCACCAGTCCCTTTATTTCCACACCGTCCCTCACCATCGCCAGCCGCGTGTTTTTCTCCTCCTGCATCAGCTCCAACTGGAACCGTTTCAACTTGTGCACCAGGTCCTCCATCGACTCCAGCGCCTGCTGTCCGCCCCGGAACCCCGTCGCGCGCGCCTTCGTCATCTCTTCGGCGTTCATCTCGTAGTCCTTTGTCGGCGGCGGGCAAGTCCCGTCGCCCTTGATGTCGCCTTCTTCGGTGAGTTCCGCAGCGCCCTTCGTCCCGCCGCCGACCCCAATCCTCTTCTGCATCAGGTAAATGCGCCGCAGCTCTTCCGCGTTCTTCTTCTTCAAGTCGACGAGCTCGGCCTGGGCTTTGGCGAGCTTTTCCTTCTGCTCTTGTATGATTTCCCGGGCCTCGGGAAGGGAGTCCGCGCCCGTCGCGGGGGTGTCGGAGGAAGGGGTCGTCTTGAGGGTGGAGGTGGTGGGCGGCGACGGTTTCTTGTGTGCCTCGACTTCTTTGCCGTTGACCGCCTTCGGTGGAGTTGCGGTCTTTGTTTCTTTTGGTTCCTTGCCATCGGGAGTGTCCTCATTCTCTTTCTTCTTGTCGGTCTTGCTCGGCGTCTCCTTTTTTGCTCCATCCTGCTGGCCTGTTTCTTCTTTCCCATTCTTATCTTCCTGCTTGTTCGTCTTGCTCTCTGCCGTCGAGGGCGTGGTCTTGCCGTCCTCTCCTCCTCCCGTGGACGTGGTCTTCGAGTCTCCTCCCCCCTTGCTACCTGCGCCAGTCGGAGAGCCCTGTTCGTTCGCTTTCCCATTCTGGGCGTCTTGTTTCGTGGTCCCGGACGCCGCATCTCCCTTAGGAGGCGGCGCCCCGCCACCTTCGGGTGAGTCCCCACCTTTGTCTTTCTCCGGATTGGGAGGTGTTGAATCCGCACTCTCCGGCTTGGGTGGATTCGCATTTTTCGTGGCCTTGTCCTGCCCGTGGTCCTCGCCGTTCGGCGTTTCTTCCGGCTCTCCTTTTTTCTGAGCCTCGCCGTGGTCATCAGTCGCGGCACCCTCGCCAGCGCCTTGCTTCGCGACCTCCGTCACTGCGTTCGCGTCCCCGCCCGGTGGGCCTGGAGGAGAGTTCGCGCCCGCGCCCGCGCCGCCGCCTGGAGGTTTACTATTTCCCCGCTCGTCCTCGTCGTCCTTCCGGTCTGGTATGCTGCGATGAAACTCTACAGCAGACGAACTTGCACTGCCCTCAGCCTCAGTGGAGTCGGTGTCGGATCCAATGCTGCGTCCCGGATCTAGTGCTGCGCAGGCTGCCCGGTCGCTCCAGTCGTGCTCCGACTCCGGGGTCACGGGAAACAAAAACTCCGGCGAAATGGACACGGCAGAGACCACTTTTTCTCCTTTTTTTCTTGCAGCTCGTGCATCTGCGGCTACAGCCACCTCCCACATGCCGTCCGGGCTACCATTTGCATTTCTGTCCTGCGTAGGTTCATTCCATCTCCGCAAGCGACCCTGGACGCCGTTTAGCGTGACTTGTAGTTGTGCTGCTTGTTGTTTTGCTCCTTTTATTGAATGCTTGTTCGTAGTCGCAGAAGACCAAGACGAGAAGCTGTGGCTTACAGGTTGCGGTGTTGCACCACAGATGTAGACCGCATCCCCTGGTTGGAAGCTATCGGGATCAAGCTCGCGATCATTCTTTCCACCAACTTCGATTGCGCTGGTCCCGCTTCTGCTAGTAGGCCGCCTTCTTCTTCCGAATCCATCTTCTTGTTCCTGAATTAGCATTGATGTGGGCGTCGACATCATGCTTTGCCGAAGGTTGAAGATTTCGTTTCTGTACTCGTGTAACTCGTCTCGAGGGACGCAAAACTCGACCGCGCTGGGAAAGATCTTCCTGTGTTCCTCCGGTTGATTCGGACCGATTCCGTTGTTGCGCAAGGAGGTCGACAATTCCTCAATTTTTCTGTGCAACGAATCTCGCGCCGCCGCCGGCAGGAGGGCAAACGCCGTAGAGAGCACCGAGAAAACGAGCTTGCGCCTCCTGTTTTTTCTGCCAGGATCGGAAAGTTCATCGTCTTCGCCTTCCTGACCACCTAGCTGAGGGTCCACGAATGCCTCTTCGGGCACTAGGGCCGGCTCTAGTTCCGGCAACCGCAAACCGCGGGCTCCAATTCCAGCCCTTGGACGCTTCGTCGCGTAGGCTTCCAGCATTGTGCGGTATTCGCCAACGAGCTCCTGGAAAACGTCCTGTGGTCGTCCCGACTGCGCAGACCCGGATGCAGTAAACCCCAGCTGCGGCTGATCAACTTTCAGGTCGTTTGTCCGTCCCGCAACTGGACAGGCCACCGGTATCGTACTGAACAGCAACGGGTGGGCCGGAACCACATCCCGCGCAAGCAGTTCTTCACTCTGCTCGTGCCCATCTGGACCAAAGGAGCCACCTCCAGCATCTTCGCTAGTGCTTGTTTCATCTTCTGACGAGTAGGCAGATTCCGCGGCGTGCATTCGTTCGCGCAAAAAGTTGTCCTGCAACTCGACGAACGACGCCGAGGACCTCGCTGCTGCACCGGCAGGCGCCCCCAGAAGAGGAGCGGCCTCGTTGTTCCTCTGCGCCGGCGGTAGGTATTTCACGTCCGACGCCCAGCGGAGAAACCGCCACCCGCCGGCAGGGTCCGGCATGTTCTTGAACCTGCACAGCCACGCGATGTAACCTTGATCGCCACGACCAGGGTAGAAGCCGAAGAGCGCAGGCGCGGCTCTCCCGTACAGCAGTTGCATCGCGCGGAACCTCGCGACATTGTCGTCCTCTGAAGAGACGAGGTCCAACTGATCGAGCGCTACGGATAACGCAAGCATCGCGTTTTTGTTTTTCCGGAGGCTCTCGAGCCGCTGCCGGTCGGCGCCGCTGGCTAGAGTTAGAGTTGGCTCTGAACACGGCGGGCTCGTCCCAGACAAGGACTCGTCGAAGAGCGTACGCAAATGCGGCTTCGTGGCGAAGGCGGCGACGAAGTCCGCGACGCCTGGATCGCTGGAATACTCTCCCGGAGAACCCCAGTCCTCCATCATGCTCGATCTTCTTCGTGCGAAGAAAAGCGCGGCTTCAGGCGTCTTCAGATCCGGACGAAGAAAGCGACTATTTGTAAAACTATTGGCCTTCTGTTGAGTCTTTATTTGCCGTGATTTCTCTTGCAAAAACGACGAAGCCGCTCCTGCGGAGGCCGCATCTTCAACTTCTTGATCGTGCGTCTTCAGCGTGGAAGCCCCACCGTCATCCCCGAGCTCCAGCCCTCCGGTAGCATCAAACGCCTTCAGCTTCAGATCAGTACCGAGAGAGCTCCGTTTGATCTCTTTCACCAACTTTTCGGCAAAATCTTTCGCCGCACGTCGTACCTCTGCGATTTCTACCTTCGATTCCTGCCCCTCGCCGCTGCTAGCGACATCGAGAGTTCTCGGTCTGTCGTCGAATTTCGGCTGGTAGCGGTTTGCGGCCTCGACCCACTGTGACTGCGCCGCCGCTATCGCAGGGTGTTGCAGTAGTTCGAAAAGTGCACTCAGTACTGTACTGCTCGACGCCTGCTGCCTCGGTGTTGGCTGCGACGCCACCGGTAATCTTTCCCCCGCGGCTTCATACTTCGACAGTAACCAATTGACAGTTTGTTGATCCGCCACTGACAGTGATGAGGATCCTTCTTTCTCAGGCGGCGCGGACTCAATCGCCGAGGATGAGGACGGTTTCCATGTTGATCCCCCGTCGCCGATCTTCACCTTCATCTTCAACATCAGACGGTCGGTTAGTTTTCTCTTTTCCGTCTCCGAGAGGAAGGGGATTCCGGCGACGCGATCTTCGTACTCGTGCAACAAGTCTTCAGCCTCAGCAGGATCTGCGAGCTCGGAGACGAATGCGTCGAGCAGAGGGTCAGGAGCCGGACGAGGAGCGGGTCTGTTTTTACTTTTAGTAGGTGGAGGTGCAGTCGTGCTGACGGCCTCGGCCACTTCCGCTGCAGCCGGGGCGACCTGTTTTACAACAGTGTTACGGTTACCGCCTCCTGTTGACAGAACGACAGGAGCCGCTTCGGGAGCGCTGAGAGCTTCCTTTGCGATGTCGCCCTGACCGACAGCTACACTCTGCACAGGTTGGGGCTCTTTCTTTGGTATTGGTGCTTTCCCAGCAAGCGGCGAAACACGATCGACCGGAACCGAACTACGAGAGGACGCCTCCCCCTCCGGTTCCGGTCGTCGATCATGGTTCGCTCGTGCCGGGGTAGAAACAAAGGCTGTCTGTTCCTTTTCTTGAGCGGCTTCAGCAGATGCAGATGGGTCAACACGCAGTAGTGGAGGTTTCTCTTCTTTTACTTTCGCTTTCCCAGTCCCTTCTTCACCGGCTACTTCCACTGCAGAACTTCTGCCAACTACAACACCTACAGCATTACTCCTCGTGATGTGGATTTCTTTTTCTTCTTGTTTCGGTGGACGAGCGTGGGCCTGTGCTTGTGATTCTGGAGTTGCAGGAGCTGCATGTGGCGGCGATGCACTACTTGAAGTTGCGCTGCCCCCGACGTCCACGTCGTCTTCAACATCTGCGCTCTGATCTCCGCCAGAAGAGAAAACGTCCAGCAGCGCTGACATCATGCCGCCATCTCCGACTCCGTCGTCTCGCCCAGGAGGCGCTCGAGGGGACGTATGTCGGGGCCAGGTGGTAAGTGGGAAACTGGTATTAACCACTGTGACTGTGAATTGGCGGGTCCCCATTTGGGTGGCGAAGGCGATTTCGATTTCCCCTTGGTGGCAAATGCGTATACAACAAGTAGGCATTCTAAGTCTGAACCGCCCGGCGGCGGCGCGCAGCGCCAGCTATACGGCTATAGGGTGCAGGGGTGCGAAGGCGGCCGCCTGTGCTCCTACTTCTGCGGCCCTTCTTTTAGGACCACCAAAGGGGACCCTGTCCCTGAAGAGCCGCAAATAATTTCACTATACCACTTACCGTTACCACCTGGTCCCACCATATGACGCGGCCTTAGCGCCATTTTCCCCGACGTCCGGTTCCGCCGCCGCAGCTTGCGTGCTTCGCACCGTCTTCTTCTCCAATTCGACCGCAGAAGATTGTTTTCCTACGTCTGGTGCGCCATCACTGTCATCGCCCTCGCTGTTGTTTCCGTTTTCGCTATCCTCCGTCGACATCGAGAAGACTGACCACAAATCACCGATCCAGGTGGCAGGCCCATCACCCTCAACATGATCTTCCGTCTCTGCTTGGTCGGGTGTCAGAACAGCGTCTGAGGGCTGGGCTTTCGATGCGGCATCCACCACGAGTGGCGGGGCCACGACAGCGATGATGAGGAAAAGGAGCAGGACGAGTTGATGAAGTTGCGGTATCATGATCAGTGCATCTTCACGCTGAGGGTGACGATTTGGTGGAACCCAGGCCGTGGAGATTTTGGCTCTGCAGGCATTTTAATTCAACACAAATCACACGCGGCACGAAAGGTAAAAAACAGCGCCGCTGATATCATGATCTTGCTGGTCAAGAAGAACGTAGAACTGCCTGGTGGGAGCACAACGCACCAAGCTCCAGAGCGTCGACGAACACCACGAGTGGTCTCATCGACAAAGTTCTGCAGAAGCATGCGCATGTTCGGGGCGCCTGCGCGATACTATGAATGTATGTTGATCTATAGATACAAACACATCAAGATCAATCCTCGTTTTTCATGTTCTTGCTTCAGCTCCTGCTTCAGTAGAGACCTACTGGTGCGTGTGCGGAGTCCATTGTGATTGTTCTCGTTTGGCTGTCAAAATGGTTTCATACGGCTGGAGCCGCTGCCGCTTACGCTTTTCCTACACCTACGTAAGTACGCATGTTGTATTCGCGCGCCAGGTTCTTAGCCACACGCCTCATTTCTTCTGTTTCCAGGCTTGCTGTCTTGCTTTTGTTGTCGGAGCGTAGCAAATGCACACACTGACGGTCACTACTTTCTTTTGTTCCTGGATTGTTGAAACAGCGTCGAGGCGCGACAAGGAAGTTGTCGCACGACCGTCCTACTGTAACTGTACCTGTACTTGTTGCTTGTCCTTGCGGCCTTGCGATTCATCTTTGGCTTTGGTATACTAGTACTTGCTTTCTCTTCAATAAAAGTCGAACGAATTTTTCTACTTAGCAATTATACAGGTACACGACGACGACCTCTTTTTTTCAATTTATTGGTCGTAAAAACCAAAACGCAAGAGCGTAATCGCTGTTTTTGCATTCCAGCTCCCGTAACTCCGTTGAGCAAAAGAAACATAAACATTTTGATCGCAGGACTTCGCCAGAAGTCATACCGCATCTTCATCCGCCGCGTACGTCAACGTCTTTGCAGCAGGCCAGCAGGTCTTTCTTTTCACTTAACCCCCGCCTGTTCGAGTATTTCCACTTCATGGCGGATGTGGTCCATCACTACTGTGAGCCACGTGTTCATCCCCATCCGCCCGCTCCCATCGACGTCCATCCGCTCGTACCACCCCGCCCTCAACTTGCGCAGCAACGGCGCCGCCTTCGGGTCGAAACTGGAATACATCAAGCCGTGGAAGCGCGCTGCCGCAGCTGCGTCCTCAATCAGGTCGTGGAAAGAGGCCCGGGAGACCGTGCCACTGCTATCCTGGTCGTACGCTGCGAAGCACTGGTAGAGGAAAGACCGCAGCTCTTTAGCCGCCGCTACGCACCGCTGCTCTGTTTCAGAAAGATCGTGATCGTGCGAAGAACTACGAGAACGAAACAAACTGAAAGGACAAAGAGGGGGACCAAGGGGGAGGGCATCCGCTTCCACATCAGCAGTCTGCTTCTTCAACAACATGTCGTGGCCGACAATCGCGTGCTTCAGAAAAGTCAAGAAGAACTGCTCCCCGAGATTCCCGGCGGCCGGCCCCTCCACGATCGGAAGTGAACAGGCGCCGGCAGTCCGATCATTGTGCTGGCTCCTGGGCGCCATGTCCTCATCTTCGTCCGACACGACCTCCTGAGACGAGGACATTGTTGTTCTTGCACCTGACGAGGACGAGGACGGTACAACAAATGCAGCTGGTTCTTCGGCAGTTTTGTGCAGAATTGGGCAACCACTTCCGGACGGCCCACTGAAACTGTGCCCACGCAGCAGCTGCTGCTGCTTCGTGATCATGGTCGTCCTCTTCTTACTCCTACTCTTAGCCTCGGTCATTAGAAGCATACGTTCGAGCTTAGGAGAAGCCGGAATCGGCGACGACGGTCTCAGGACTTCCTGGCCCGCCCCCCCACGCGACCCGACCGCTGCATCCATATAAGGCTTAAGCAGCTCGTCTCCCGCGTGCCGGCTGCTCCCGCAATCCCGAAGCCGGCGAAAGAGAACGGGGCTGGGAAGGGACGACGAGTGTTCAGAACGAGAATCATGATCATGCCGCTCCTGCTGTCTTCCTCGCGCCGGCGCAGCTACCACACAACTGATAGGCGAGGAGCAGGCAGCCGCCGCTTCTCCAGAGGACGAAGAGGAAGGTCTCCGGCTCCCGTCCTGGTCCTCGTCCTCGCCGCAGCCCGATACTAGAGTATTATTTAGATTCGCATTCGTAGCTACGCCGATATCAGTGGAGCCGGTGCCATGTCGGTGTCGTGGTACAACTACCTCTAGGTCTACGTCCAGATTGCGCTGGACCTGGAGCTGGTTCTCGTCGTCCTCAGCACGACACCCTGGCCGCGGTCCGAGATGCACACCGGACAACGACGACGTCGACAGTTGCCGAAAAAAAAATCCTCGCTCCCCGCCCTGCCTCGCTGTTCCCCTGCCTTCTACTTGTTTGCGAGCAGGAGCGGTATGTGCATGTGGCGACTCGTGCCTCGTCCCGACCTCTACTCCTACGGCGGGCTGGTTCTGTTCCGCATCCAAATGCCAAGCGGCCTCAACTGGTTGTAATATTGGCGCGTCAGGAAGTAGTAGCCCAGTGCGCGGTCGTTGTGCAAGAGCAAGTGCACCAAGACCAGAGGCGAGGGAACGTGACGAATGCAAACTGACGCGTTCACGCCCCTTCGAAGCAGTCTTCGCGACCGGTGTAGAAGAGGCTGACGCGGCTATTCTTTTCAATGCTTCAGAAGTTGAGAGTCCAAAATAAGGTGATCCGGAACAAATGTGAGGATGAAAAGCCTCGTCTTCGTGGAGGTCGAGGTCGTCCTCCTGCTTTTTAGAGAATGAGGCTGCTCCTCCGCCAGAAGATGCGATATGCCGTGCCGGCCCGAGAACGCAACTGGGACTGGAGCAACTAGTTGTACTCCCAGAATCATGATTGCCTCTGCCGGTGCTGGATCGGGACGTCGCCTGAGCAACAAAAAGCAGTGCGGCCAAGAAGCCTACTAACCTGCCCGGCGGCCGCAACATTTTTTCGCGCAAACTTGCTTCAGTATCTATAAATACCGAAAAATATTACAGTAAAAATTTGTTTTTTCGTCCTCGAATCAGGTTGAAATAGATATATGGTAGCAAAGCTGCACCTTAACCTTTCTGTTTGTCCTACGTACTCGGACTCTGACTAGATTCTAAAACGAACACCAGAGGCTGAGCCTTAAGCATGAGTGGCCTGAAAAAAGTAAAGATGCAGCAATCCAACAAAGACATGGAGTAGACGTTGTTAGCACGATAGCCAGGGTCGCATAAATGCGCTCCAGAACCAGAGAGTTGATTTAAACAATTTGAGAGCACCAGCACCTGCGCGTCGAGCACAAACCAGACAAAGGAACAGGGAACCATGAGATTAGGGGCAGACGCAGAGCCTCGTGGTGTGGAACAGATACATGATACGTGTACCAACTTAGCCATTGCCGCGGGAGCTCGCACCTTGATGTCTCGCCGGGCTTCATTTTCTGGTCTGAAGATGTGATGTTGACAGGGGCCATCGTTCTCAACTTGGTCGGACGAATCGAGTTTTCTCCCAGATCTTCTGCTTCTGCAACATCAGTGGATCCTCAGCAGGCGTTCCTTTCTTACAAAACCATCCAAAAACGATATTAATACAACGTTGGCGTATCTATTAGTGCGGGTAAGGAACAAGGACCGGGTAGTCGATAGAACTACTTTGTAGTTATACCGTATCGCTATCGGGGGAAGATTCAGATCAACATCAATCTCAGGGAGCACCTCCTTCTTGCAGCTATCAGATCAATTACTTAATTTGAATTTCTTCAATATCAATCCCTCATCTCTTCCTGATCCTGACCCACCTGCGCATGCTGCTACTAGTTTCTCGCGGCAAAGGCAATAGTACTTCCCTATAGTACTTCCCTAGCAGGAACTGCCCTGGCGCTCCCCTTCCTTTGTCGTGTCCTTCAGCAGCTGGAAAAAAGAAAAACGAGCTGATCTTGGTCCTCCCTAGTATGCAGCCTATGCATCTCTGTTTCCTAACTGTACCGGTTCGACATCACAGATCGAGCGTGGTTCTTCTCAATTTTTTCGTCCTCCGTCGCTTTCGCGTGTGGCTACACTTTCCGCACCTTCTTTTTGTCATCCTCCGCCAGCGCCAGGTTGCCTTGCATTCGTCCTCCTCCCTGCAGCTGCTTTCGGTAAAGGTCCATTTTTTTGTGGCATTCCCCCACCACGCTTTCCCAGTTGTAGCTCTTTTCCTGCTTCAGGATCGCGATTTGGTTTTCGTACGCACGGATCGCGAAGGTGAGCAGCTTTGAGACTGGCTCCTTCTGCAGGTTCGCGAAGCTCGGGCAGGAGGTTTTCGGCCGCATGTCGAAGAACTTCTCCTGCCCGTTGCGGAAGCAGCCCTTGAAGTTGCCCAGCTGGTAGACCTTTTGCAGCTTGACGCCATCCACCTCTTTGTACTCTGGCTCGACCTGCCAGTCGCGGATCTCAACTTCTCTCAGGTGCAGCTTCCGCAGCGCGCGCTTGTAGTCAAAGTGCGGGGGCGGCCACACGGGGAAAACGTACCACCACCGGGAGAGAATGTCGGAAATCAGCTGGTGCCGCTCGGAAGACACAGCGCCGTCTGCAGGGTGATGAAAAACAAACAGCATTCGTTCGAGGTTGAAAAACATCCTCCAAGAATAAAAGCAAAAACTACAACGAACGCCTCGCGCTCGCCGAAGATCGAATGAAGAGGACACAGAAATACTGTACGCATTCTAGTTTTACGTATGAAAATGAAAATGAATCAATGTAAAGCAAGTACTGTTTGCGGCGCTTCTCCAGCCGTCGACAGCGCGGGACTTCGGGGTGAGCATGCGTTTGTCGTAGCTGGACATGCTTGCGCGCAGCAGCGGCGACTTGTCCGGCGTGTCCAGAGGAATCAAGCGGTCTTGCGGCGGGAAGATCGGTTCCCACATGCGGGGCAATTCGATCTTTGGTGGCGACTGGGCCGAACCCCGAGGCGACCGCCGGGGGGAACGAGAGCGCGACCGCTCCATAGAACCATTGCCGTTCGCTCCCGGAGCGGAGGATGCGGCCATCCTATCTAGGTCGAAGATCGATAGATGATCTCAGGCTATGACAGTCAATGAATAAATGTGGAACGACGACGTTTCGTAAGAAAGATGCGATGGGACAAAAAACTCGAAAAATATCGTAGATGCCGCTGTTGATGTTGTTCAGTAGACTCGTTTAAAAAGTACTTCGGGAGGGGGTAGATGAAGCAGGGGCGTGGAAAGTGATGCGTCGATGCGCCTTGACTGAGACTGAAGACGGTCACGGCTGCAGGAGTGAGAGTGTCAGAATGTTTTATGCCACGCAAAGGCAAAACGTTTACTATTACTGGCTCTGGCACGATGAGCTCATTCATCACACGAAAAATCAAAATCACCGATCGATGCCGTGGATGGACGAAAAAAATGCCGACACGAAGTTCATTCGCACGGACTGTGAAACGGAAAACATGCAGCAACAATCTCGAACCGACAAGGTTTCTCTTTCTGCCGCGACTTTGACGCGATATCAAGCGTGCAAGTAGTGGCACTGTTTTTTCTTGGACATCACAGGTAAGTACATCAACCAGCAGGCGCGCGCTGGTCCCGAAAACAGCGTCAGCGTTAAAGTGTCCAGCGCATAGGTTTGTTTATAGGCAACTTTATTTTCTCGTGGCTCTGGTGGTCGTGGAAGTGGTACAGGTGGCAATTCGAACTAAAAGCACAACGAACTGCTCCAGCTCCATGCGCGTCGCCCAAGTAGCGGCGATTCAAAAAATTATGCGTTCACGTTCAGCAGTACCTTGTGGTGGACGATTGATAATGTGTAGTACCGGGAGCGACGTCCAAGTGGCCTGCAACGTCTGCTGCAGGCCAGAAAATGAGATGTGCTAGCAATAGACTGTTAGTTTCTGCGTTGCGTTAATATTCTCTAGCGCTTCATCAATATGGAGGTCCTCCTGCTCGTGCAGCTGGCTGTACGTCTTCCTCTGCTCTTTCCTCATGAACCTGCTTCGAAGAGCAGCCGTTCGCTGAGGTAAAAATCGACTCCTCCTCAAATCAGTTGTAGAGTTTCCGCAAGTGTTTTTTGGTCGACTGGTTGTAGGGGTCGCCTGCTTTCCCGCAGTCCTTCTTTGTTGCCGCGGCGTTTGCAATCAACTCCTTCAGTTCCACGGCAAGATCCTTCGCTTGCTCCTCATTGTCCGACCCGCCCAGCTCCCGCAAAATCGCGATTTGGTTCTCGTATCTATTAAATTTTGCAGGTTGTAAAAAATGTAACTACAACGGCGCCTTTTTGTCTTCAATTTAGAACCAAATCCGTGATCGAACCAAAGTATATTAGATGCTGTACAACAAATCGCGGAATTCTCTGCGCAGAGAATAGAGGGAGGGAGGGGTCCGACTAG